>JACTAT010000072.1:0-42668 GCA_014526335.1 Chrysaora quinquecirrha | reverse complement strand
CAGTATTGAACTTTCTTACATTTTTGAGACGTTGAGCACTACTTTCCTATAAACAACTTTCTTATAAAAAAAATTTGTAATTTCAAGCTCAAAACAGAACCTAAAATTATTTAAATCACTTTAATAAAATTATTTAAAAAGATTGCGCTTTAACTTCTGTTTTCACAATAGAAATCAGTCTAACTTAACATGAGCAATGAAAAAATATAACACCTGCTGGTCATTTTCCATACAAAATCCTATAGACAGAAAAACGTGAGTCGTTATTGTGACATCGCAGATGAGAAGCTAAGTCTTATGAAGTGCATCTTTCTAAATATTCTTAAAAAGAAATCGCTTAATCAGAAAACAGCTAATATAATTGTATGAAACAAATCAGAAAATATGACATTTTCATTTAAAGCAAAAACTGTATGTTAAATTTTTACTGCATTAGCACTTTAAATGAATGGATGACTGAATTTCTGCTAAGCAGAATATGAAAATCAAAAGTATGGAGAATACCAATCAATAACAACAATATCTCACCTCAACTACTGGAATATAGCATGTTTAACAAATATACAAACTAGATCATATGAACTTCAGGGTCAATGCAATGATTCACTCAAATTACGTGCTTACTAATTATGTTTTAAGCCATAATCGAAAGAGTGTGAAGTCCAGTCTCTGTTTCTTGCAGAACATAAACATTAACGTCTAGTAATTTGCCACTGAAGCAGAAGTAGAGTACCAAATCACTAGCTTGTTTTTCAACTTTGTAGACCATCAAAGCCATGTGATATATTGATTAAAATTTATTGGCTCCCGAATCGGCTACAGCCTGTCAGTTATTATATTTTTATTAATTGTCTTGCAGACTAAAAAGAATGGCCAAGAGACAATTGGCAATGTCAGCTCACCAAGATGCTTCATCACCCCCACGAAAACTAACTACTTTGTATTGAAACACAACAAAAATCTGACATTTGTTTCTTTTTTTATGAAAAAGGGCGTCTACCATCTGAAGAAGGAAAGCAGCAAGAAAAGGGACTTGATATTTTACATTGTGTATCTACATTCAAGAAGGACAGAACCATTAGGCAGTGTGCCACTGAGATGGGAGATAAGAAGCTCATAGCTGAAGTGTCGGAGGGGGATATGAATTCCTAGGGATGCTTGCTACCACTAGAGATGTATAACAAGATTTAATAAGGCCTCGGAAGTTTTATGAATAATGGTAAAAAAGAAAAAAGAAATACACAAAAGAGCTACGAAGAGCTGGCTTTCATAGAGGTTTTGAATTATGTTCAAGAAACATTGCAATCAAGCATGCAAGTCGCACCATACGTCAACCTTTCAGAAAGTAATAAATACTATTAACAAGTGCTTGAAGGCTTTGCAGAGTTCATCAGCGTAAATGCCACTGGTCTGAAAGCGAAATTATTGCTAATGAATCCGAATCTACAAGCTACGCCCCATAACAAAGAAATTTTCTTATCTTATAAAGACAACCTTGCTGCAGCACTGAACTATTCAGAAGAGCAAAACGCAGATTCAGACTTTAAGAACATTATAACAACATCTTGCATGATAAGGAAAGAGCTCTTTGAAGTTAAACAACAGCTTGATGGGTCTTTCTGCAACGAATGTCAAGTAGACGCTATCCAGCACTCACTCCTAGTACTTATAAACCTAATCATTGGATTTAACCTGTCGCAGATTGATGACCATGTAAATCAAAAGAAGGCGTTTCTATTGCCCAGTTGCTTCAATTCAAGTGTTATACACATAATTCTCAATTTATATAATTCTATATACAAATGCTCTCATTAGCAAAACTACTGTTCAAAACAACATTAAAGATGTTCTTTTAAACAGACATTAAAAGAGTCTCCTTTAACCAAATTACGTCACTGCACCATGGGAAAACAAAAAGCTGCTGAACTTTTTCTGAAGATTTCTTACACATATTGCTTATATTTTTTGCATATATTGCATCTATCTGTTGCATATGTCTTGCTTACCATTTTAAATTTTGAAGTAACTTTTTTAGTCCGGTGGCCAGTTGAGATGACCTTGACATCGAGTACATATGGGTTTTTATTTTATTTTCTGTTTATATAGTCATAGAAGACTCGAAAAAGCCAAACTTGCCCTTCAAGTGTTGGGCAAATTTTTTTTACGACCTGCGAAGATACGTCATGTCCAAGGCAAAATTTCATGGAAAAATTTTGATAAATTGTCAAAACATGGTATTGTTTGGTCTCATTCGAATGGAAATTGACTGTAGATTCCGAATTTGGCAATAAGGTTAGATTCTGTATATATTGATCAAAGATATTGCTCAAGACATTTGATTTTTATAAAAAAAAATCAAAAAAAGAAAAGCTAAGAAAAATGCTCTTTGAAAAATTATCTTTAGTTATTTAGTTAGCATAGCTTGTAAGCATAGCATATACTAAAATAGTAAGTAAGTTAGTAATTAGCGAGTTGGTTAGGTAATTAGTTAGTTTGTTATTTAGTTAGATAGTTAATTAGTTGTGAGTTAGTTAGATACTGAGTTTGTTACTTAGTTAGTTAGTCTGGTAGTTAGTTATCTAGCGTAGCTTCTTAGTTAGTCGGGTAATAAGTAAGCTACTTTCGAAGATATTAAGTTGGTTAGTTACTTAGTTACAAAGGGTAGTTAATTAGTTAGGTAACTAGTTATATTTAGTAATATTTAGTTATATTTATATTTATTATATTTAGTCAGTTTGTTAGTTAGCATAGCTTGCACGTTACTCAGTTCGTTAGTTAGCTAATTTGGGAGATAGTAAGTTAGTTATTAAGTTAGTTACCTTGGAAGATAGTAAGTTAGTTAGTTAGCTAGTTAGTTAGTTAGTTAGTTAGTTAGTTACTTAATAAGTCAGTTAGTTAGTAAGTTAGTTAGTTACTTAGCTTATCTTGTAAGTTAGTCAGTTAGTTAGTTAGCTACTTTGGAAGATACTAAGTTAGTTAGTCAGTTAATTAGTAGTTGATTAGTTAGATAACTACTTAGTTAGTAACTTAGTTAGTAAGATAACTAAATAGTTAGTTTGTTAGTTATTTAGTTAGTTAGTTAGCGTATCTTGTAAGTTACTTAGTTAAGCCTACAAATATGATGGGCGTTCCAAGTAATTCTGGCAGGCATTGTAGTTAGCTAACTAACAAACTAACTAACTAACTAACTAAGTAACTATGCAGCTTAGAAACTAACTAGCTAGCTAACTAACTAATACAACTAATTAACTTAATCAATCTTATTAACTTAAAAACAAACAAACTAATTACCTAACAAGCTAGCTGACTGACTAACTAACGAACTAACTAACTAACTAAATAACAAACTTACTAACTAACTTATTAACAAACTAACTAACTAACACTAACTTGCTAACAAATATCTAGCTTGTTATCTAACTAAGTAGCTAACTAACAAAGTAACTTACTAGCTTACTTACTATCTTCTAAAGTAGCTAACGAACAAACTGACGAACTGAGTCACAATATTCGAAAATAGCTAACTAACAAACTGACTAACGTACAAGCTATGCTACTTAAGTAATTAACTGACTAAATAACTAACTAACTAGCTAACTAACTAACTAACTAACTAAATAACTAACTAACTAGCTAACTCACTAACTAACTAACAGCTATCTAGCTAGTTACGTAACTAACTAGCTAACTGACAAAGTAACTTACTATCCACCTTACTATCTTCTAAAATAGCTAACTAACAAACTGACTAACTCACAAGCTATGCTACTTAAGTAACTAACTAACTAAATAACTAACTAACTAGCTAACTAACCAACTAACTAACTAAATAACTAACTAACTAGCTAACTCACTAACTAACTAACAGCTATCTAGCTAGTTACGTAACTAACTAGCTAACTGACAAAGTAACTTTCTATCCACCTTACTATCTTCTAAAATAGCTAACTAACAAACTGACTAACTCACAAGCTATGCTACTTAAGTAACTAACTAACTAAATAACTAACTAACTAGCTAACTAACCAACTAACTAACTAACTAAATAACTAACTAACTAGCTAACTAACTGACTAACTAACAACTATCTAGCTAGTTGCGTAACTAACTAGCTTACTAACAAAGTAACTTACTATCCACCTTACTATCTTCTAAAATAGCTAACGAACTAAATGACTGACTGACTTACAATATTCTAAAATAGCTAACTAACAAACTGACTAACTTACAAGTTATGCTACTTAAGTAACTAACTAACTAACTAACTAAATAACTAACTAACTGAATAACTAACTAACTGACTAACTTACTAACTGAGTAGCTAACTAACTAACTAACTAACTAACTAACTAATCAACTAATCAACTAATTAACTAACTAACTAACTAACAACTATCTAGCTAGTTACCTAACTAACTAGCTAACTAATAAAGTAACTTACTAACTAACTTACTATCTTCAAAAGTAGCTAACGAACAAACTGACTTATTTACAAGGTATTCTAACTAAGTAGCTTACTGACTAACTATAAACCTAACTAACTAGCAAACTAACAAATTAACTTACTAACTAACTTAAAATCTTCTTAAGCAGCGAACTAACAAACTGACTAGCTTACAAGCTATGCTACTTAAGTAACAACTAAATAACTAACGGACTAACTAACTAACCAACTAAGTAAGTAACTACGTAACTAACTAGCGATAAGACTATCTAATAAAACAAACTAACTATTTAACTAACTAACAAACCAACAAATAAATTACCTAACAAACTAACAAACAAACTAAATTTAACTAACTAACTAATATGGTAACTGACTTACTTACTAACTTACAATCTTCTAAAGTTAACTAGCTAAGTCACTAACATACAAGCTATGCTAACTAACTAACGATAATTTTTCAAGAACATTTTTAATTTAACATTTACTTTTTGATTTTTGTTTATAAAAGTCCAATTCCTTGAGCAATATATTTTTATTTTTATATGCGGAGACTAATATTGATACTATATTTGGAATCTAGAGTCAATTTCCATTCGAATGAGACCAAACAATACCATGTTTTGACAATTTATAAAATTTTTTCGATGAATTTTTTACCTTGGACATGACGCATCTTCCGCGGATCATAAAAAAATTTGCCCAACACTTAGAAGGGGCAAGTTTGGCTTTTTCGAGTCTTCTTTCACCATATAACCAGAAAATAAAATAAAAACCCATATGTACTCGATGTCAAGGTCATCCTTGAAATTCGCATTTGGCCACCGGACTATTTAGAAGGAATTCTGTTTGCATCAACTAGGAGTACATGAGTAACTTAGGATCATGCGGACTGCACCTGGTCTTGCCATTATGTTTAACAAGCCCTTGCATGTCATCAAAATTGCATAAACAATTATAAAAGTTCTGTTTTTCCTAACAAACTTCTGCCTTAAAGCCTCCCCACTGGCCTTGAGAGGCTACAACATCACTATACAATTCATTTGCTGTCTCGTTTAAATCAATGTTCAAAGTTTTTGTGCAAAAGATGATCCCACTGTTGTACCATTGCTTTGAGGAAATGTTCCCCATTGAAGGTAAAGTAGTTATTCTTCGATTTGGGGTCATATATTGCTTTTAACAATCTGCTGAATAATGACTATTTTGAATGAACGGTAGAAGCTCAGAATGGCCTAAAAGCAGATTTCTGTTCCTTAATCCTGTGGTATGTTTATACAAAGAAATTTAACATCCTTCGGACCTTTGTTTATTGGTCTGCCGTTTTCCAAGGTCCGCTGTGTAGACTTTTCATCGGGCTCAGGTCTATAATGCAGACCTTAGAATTTCGCGGACCTTTCTTGTTTGGCTGAAATAGTCAAAAAAATTAATTTAGCATTGCGAATTTTCACAAAATAAAACTTAGTCTTGTTGATAAATTACCAACTTATTTGCAGAAACGATCACCCATCATGAGCAGAAACTGAGTGTTTTGATAAAGTCCACAGTTTTCGAAGGTCCGCAGTGTAGACTTTTCATCGGGCTCAGGTCTATAATACGGATCTTATAATTTCGCGGACTTCTTGTGAAGGCTTGTGAAGTACAGAAAGAGACAACACGTTGTTAAATATACACAAAACATCATGAAATATATACGAAACACCTAACTAAATCAAACATCGTAAATTTCGTTATATTTAAACGTGAGAACTTTAACGTTAACGTGAGAGCAAACAAAAACGAGAACGAATGAATGAAAAATATATCTACCGAAGAATATTTAAAAACATGTGACTAGTGTCCAGATCTCTTTGGCTACTCGACCCCAGAACTCAGTACTTGTCATTTCTTGTTTGGCTCAAAGAGACGAAAAAAGAATTTAACATTGTATTTTTTCACAAAATAAAAGTTGTCCAACTAGAAAAATCATAACTACAACATGAATTGTGTGTGCATTTGATGAAGAAAGTGTAGATAAGTAATCTATTTATTTCAACTCATCTGAAACCAGTTTTATTGTAATATTATAAGTACACGTCCGACTGATCTCTGAAGAGCTTTTTGTGACTCACTTTGAGAGTTATGGCATCTGGAATTTTCTAGCAACTCCACCTTAAAATATGGAAATCGCTTATAAATGCAATCTTTTTGCACGCACTAGTACCTAGTTGTCTTCTTTCCGGCCGGAGATTGAAGATAATCCGGGTCACTTGCTTCTTTCTTGTTCCTTTATAGAAATACCCATCTCTCTTGATGGCTCAGCACAATGTCAAAAGGTATTGTGATCAAGAAACCGTGTGGGAATTATTATAGTGGGGGAGCTTAGAGTCAATTTTCACAACCATCGTGCATTTTATGATACCAACATAAAACTTGGCACACATATAGAGTTCAACATGCTGAAAAAATAGGGTCGGAACCCCAATCTGAATTTGCCCCAAATGCTATTTTTAGAGTCAAATACTTGTACCCAGTCCCCAATGAGAAAACTACCAATTAATATATAACTACGCATGACAGCTTCATAAAACTACAAATTCGTGATCAGAGAGATCAATATAGTTTATCTCAGAAAAATATTTTCATTATCATGCGTACAAAAATTTAAACTATGACGTCATTTATCGATGACGTCACAACATTTTCGAAAATACGACAAAACTCAAAATCATAAATCAAAATAGAACAATGAATTAGTGAAAATAGTGAAAAGAGATGGCGGTGCCGTCAGTATTTTGGAAAATGACGATTTTCTACTCAAATGGATGGTTGGTGGGCCTGAAATAGCAAGAATAGTAACTGAATTCGAAGAAAGTGCCGAAAGTGGTAACCAGCTTGCCTTACCTCATCATGAAAGTTCAACATCTTGCGAAAAGCGTTTCGGCAATCATGTACAATCTTTAAAGAAAACATGTAAAGAGATTGGAAATCCTTTCTCGGAAAGCGCTCACTTAATGCCAGTAATGAAAAGGACAATAATGAATGAATCAGCTGTGAAGTCGGTTGCAAAAGCTAAACAAATAGGCAATCAGCAGTACCAGGATTACATCCAGGAAAGGATAATCACATGCAGCAAATCAATTTATGACCCAATTAAAAGAAATTCTCTGGACCTATTTCGTTCGAAAAATACTGTCTCCACGTCAAAAGGAAAATTGAAAATGGCTTCAGTTAAACAGGACTGCAAGCTTTACGCTTCTCTATATGTTGCATGTCAGTCAAGAAGCGGAGACACAGCAGACTTTTTTGCTCATGAGGATCATGCATACCTCCCTTGCCTCTCAGAATACGGCAGGCTGCGCAAATGAAATAAGTCAGATTTTCTTAAATGTCTTCAAAACTACCGGTCGACCAAAGAATCAGAACCAACTGGAGTAACAGTTAAAATAATTGATGGAGCAGCCTTAGTGCAAATGCTGAAGCCCAAGCCCAGTCAAACATATGGTGACTACAGTCGAGAGCTGTTCTGTAAGGCCGTCAAGAAGGATCTGATGAACTATAATTGCAGTATTAAACGAATCAATGTGGTATTTGATAGCTATTTGAAGACCAGCTTAAAGAACGACACAAGAGAGAGTGAAACACGCTGCTAGCTGTGGTCACAAAAAAGTCACCTTGCGTACGGTTGGCACAGATGTAGTTGTACTAGCCGTGTCTTTCTTCGATGATCTGAACCTTGACGAGCTTTGGATCGAGTTTGGTGTAGGGAAGACAAGAAAGTGGTTGCCAATAGATGAATATGCTGGACGATTGGGATATGATATCTGCAGAGGAATGCTATTTTGGTACTCGTTCACTGGCTGTGACACTGTGTCAGCGTTCTTCGGAAAAGGAAAAAAGATTGCCTGGTCTACATGGAGAATTTTCCCAGAGATAACGGAAACCTTTATCAAGTAAGCTTTCATACTCAACGTATTTACTTTCCGCTTGACACCTATTTCTAGTGCAGAATACTCTTCACATACGGTTGGTCATGCATTGCAACAAATGCATAGCATTCATCATTCCTTCTTTCTTTTGTAGACTTTCAAATTGCGAAACCGCTGAGCCAAATGAAAATGATATAGTCAGGTTGAAAGATTTGTTATGCTCATGTATAACAGATCAAGTTCCGTTAACGATATTGACGAATATCGAAGATATCATTGCACCAAAAGGGTTGTTCAAGCGAGAATTTACCTCCAACAAGTAGTTCTCTAAAACAAAACATAAAGCGAGCTGCTTTCCAGTTTTCTTAGTTATCCCCATAAACTAGCAACTGACAAGAAAGCATAAAATTCATTATGTAAAAATACATTTCATCTCCTTCTCGCAAAAAAGTCAGGGGCCAGTCATTGGTGCCGGGTTCTCAGTGAACATGAGTTATAGCCTCTCTGGATGACGATACCCGAGGCATCAAAAACTTGCCAAGAACTAATCAAATGTGGCTGCAAAACTCTATGCACTGATAGATGCAATCGGATGCAAATGCAGACAATTTGATTTGGAATGCACAGAGCTCTGTTTTTGTAATGGACAATGTGGATAAGTTCAACAGTGGTTCCATTCTATCTTTTATCTTTTCCTATTCCATCTTATAGCCTGCATTTTTCTTCTATCTTACCAAATGTCAATCTTATCATTGTCAGCATCTAAAATTTTGATTTTGACTTTTTGTCGTATTTTCGAAAATGCTGTGACGTCATCGCAAAATGACGTCATAGTTAAAATTTTTGTATGCATGATAATGAAAATATTTTTTCTGAGATAAACTATATTGATCTCTCTGATCACGAATTTGTAGTTTTTATGAAGCTGTCATGCTTAGTTATATATTAATTGGTAGTTTTCTCATTGGGGACTGGGTACAAGTATTTGACTCTAAAAATAGCATTTGGGGCAAATTCAGATTGGGGTTCCGACCCTATTTTTTCAGCATGTTGAACTCTATATGTGTGCCAAGTTTTATGTTGGTATCATAAAATGCACGATGGTGACGCCAAGCTCCTCACTACATTATTGATGGTAATGCATTAGTTAGCTTCTGAGACAATACATCTTGTGACAGCATTGCTTCATCATTGTCTACATCTGACACACCTTCTTTAATGTTGATTCTTTTTCTTGCCTCAATATCAGCAACTAAAAGTTTGCCAAACTCGTCAGAATACCTGAAGTTGAAAGAAACAATGTTTTAAAAGTACGCTAGAAAGCGAAAAAAATTTACATGTCTTAATCCACGAGATAAGAACAATTCGACTTACTTATGTAGGAAATCGAAACATCACATACAGACCAAAACAATTGACCAAGGTAGATATTTACGCATCGAAATGATTAGTTAGAATATTTAAACAGATCTTTATCTGTTCAGATACATTCAAGAAGCAAAATCAGAAAAATCGATGAAAATTTTTATGAGTGATTGTGAAGATTTGTGAAGATCTTTGCTATTGTGCCTAGGCCAAAAGTGCTTCTTTCATCCGCACCCTGATCGAACAGGATGGAAATGGAAAGGCTGGGCCTCTCTCGCACATCCAAAATGGTTGGTGACTAAGTTTTTCCCAAATGTTGTTTATATGAAAACCCAAGATTACATTGATAGATATAAAGTAGACATACAAACAGCAGTGATGAAGCTGGACTTAAAAATATATTCGTACCAGTTGTTTATGCTAAATTCAATATTCATGCTGAATTTATTAATCTCAAATTTGTTGTGCTGCAACACAAATACACTGTTGGGAACCCCAAGGTTGGTGATGCAGATTGCAATAGTATTAACAACTGGAGCTTTGTTTGTAGTTTTTAGCTTTTGCTGGCGGATTTGATTGAAAGATTTAAGTTTTAATAAGTTTGGTTCTTATTCATCTGAAATTATTCTTTTAATTCATGAACTATAGCTCAAATTTCATTGTCAACAAGGATATTACAAGACGTAAGATCAAACTTCGAAGTTCAACGACGGAGCAGCCACGGGTTTTCAGCTGTGGCCTGTGATCAGATCAGAGCAAATAGCCAATCCTTACTCAAAAGCCAAAGGTGGCCTAATTGGATTTACTATAAATTTTGGGCGGTACATAGATGACTCATGTCACAGTTAGAGAGAGCTGCAATAGAGACAATGCGAGAACATGGCAGGAATACAGTGCAAAGCAACGTAAGTGAGATAGTGGTGCAACTTGTGTTTTCAAAATTCACTGGAACTAACCTTTTATTCGGATAAAAGTCTCAGAAAAGCTTCAAGAATCAACACAGATGAAATGCAATATGGATAAGTTCAAAGTGTGTCGTCTGTCAATCAAATTACACTATTTGCTTGAGCATAAGAAGCTACCTAACTCGAATGAAATACATATTATGATAGCAATCAAATGGGGCAAAATTACTTTTCTCTAGAGAATCTGCATTACCTTGCATTGGCGAATGAGAGGAAAAGAAGAAGACACTTGTTTTAGTGCAAAGATCTGGATTGATGGAAGATATTAGTATTGCTCTTTTCTTCACTTCATTCATGATATGAACTAAGAATGCTTGAAGTAAACATTATTGCACCGAATGAAAGAAAATTACATGATTTATAGCCCAATTAATAATTTCGGGAATTATGCACAGTCAAGTTGTTTTAAGATAGGGTTATGTTCCAGGAAACGAAAAGACCTTGATGAAACCAAGTGTAAGCAACACGAGAAAGCAGTAAATGATGTCTTATCGACTATATCAAGCATGGCTAATCCATTTGATACAGAAAAGTCTGAATTGGGTCAATTTAGCAAGCAGTGTAGCGCTAGCAAACGAAACTGCAGATAAACTTCTAGCGGCAGAAAACCTTGGCGAGCAGAAGTTTTCCAGTTTTACAAGCACAAACCTAAAGAGTGACATGCCAGATCTCTTTGAGAAAATCGAAAGAAACAACATTGGTTCATTTGGATCAAGAAAGATCAAAACAGCAAAGTATAGCAAAGGCAAGGAAATGAGCTTAAAAACAAGTAGAGACTTGCTTGTGAGATTGCTGATCATCGCTAAAAGTCTCAAGGTGAATCTCAGAGAAGTGCTATCTTATAGCCTTGGCGTTTACCCTTTGTCCCTCAGCACGCCTTCAGGGACCTTCGTAAAGACTGCTAACTCGAAGCTATATGAAATAATACAAGATTCAGATGAAAATCCCAAGGAAATGTCGTGGTTGTGGATGCTATGGCTATACTGCAAACCATTAAAGGAAAATGGACAACATTTGGCGGCTTAGCGGATGCTATTTTCAAACAGTTGCTAGTGTTTGCAAAACATTGGAATGTGACTAGACTAGATTTTGTAGCTGTAAGGTACCAATCTGTCAGTATCAAAAATACAGAGCGATGCAGGAGAGCAGAACATGGAGTTCAGAAGATTCAGATCTTCAACAAGGAACAGAAGGTTCCAAAGCAATGGAAAAAGTACATGAGCTGTGGACAAAATAAAGAGTTTGTGGTTGTGTTTCTCTGTGACCATTGGAGCAAGTACCAGTCATCTCTGCTAATACCTATTGAAAGAATGTTTGTCACAAGTAGGGAAAAATGCTATGTTCTGTCTCCCACTGCATCTCAAACTGAGCCAGTAATTTGTGATGAACTAGCTAAATTGAACTGCAACCACTAAGAGGCAGATACGCGTCTTATACTCCAGGCCCTCCACTCAGCCAATATACACCAAAGAACAGTGGTCAAAAGTCCAGACAAGGATGTCTTCTTGCTTTGTATTGCCATGCAGCACAGCATTCCTGGGGAAATCTTCAAGATGACCGGGATGCGTAACATATTCCGTTGCATTCCAATAAGGCATATCATTGCATCTCTTTGTGAAAATGTGTCCCAATGCTTGCCTGGCTTCCATGCTTTTACAGGTAAGCGGGTATTGCAAAACAGGAAATCTTTTAATTTCTCTATCTCTTTCTTTGCGAATTCCCTTAGGCTTGTTTTTAAATTATTTTGCCAGGCTGTGATTCCAATAGTTCCTTTTATGGCAAAGGGAAAGGGAAAGCTTGGAAGTTTTTGCAAGAGTACCCTCGGTTCACTGAGAGCTTTTCTTGGCTCGTTAGGATTTCCCCTCCACCTGAAAGGCTTGCTGAAGTACTCAGTAAGTATGTTTGCCTGCTGTATGGAGATTCTGCCTCCGAGAACGTTGACGATTGCAGATATCAGCTTTTTAAAATGGGGAAGTATTCCGACAATGCATTGCCTCCGAACTGTGACAGCCTACTGCAGTATATACAAAAGGTGAATTATCAATCAGCCATCTGGTATCATTGTCTGACAGCACAGCTACAGATTCCACCTCCAGTTGACAATGGATGGGAAGCTTTGGATGAGCAGTTGAGTGTAGTTTGGATTACTCAACCATCAGCACCTGATTGTCTTCTGGAATTCATCAACTGCAAATGTAAAACGGGTTGCAAATCACATAGATGTTCTTGCCTCAAAGAAAACCTTATATGTACGAAGCTTTGCTTACAAGTTGCCTGCCAGAATAGTGTATCGGTGTCAGAGGAGAATGAAGATGAAGAAAACGTTAGCCTGCGCACAGCCTCAAAACTTTCCTCAGGTCAAGTGTAGAGTCTGCGAATCACAGTCGAAAAGCTTGTTCACTGAGTCAGCAAAAATTGCAGCCTCGATGTCAAACGAATTTTCAGTGCGGTCAAATTATCCCTTTGGTGGATTATAAGCGAGCTGTGGCATAACGAGGAGTCGTTTTTGTCATAGTTTAAAACGGTTGAAACAACAAGTTTGATATCAGAATTGACAAGATAAAATGCCTTGCATCTTCTGTGGCTTTCCTATGTTTGAATGAATTGTTTACGAAGTTGGGATTTAATTTGAGACTTCCGGAGTGGCAAGATACCTACAGGCCTTTTTCCCAGAAACTGTAAGCAGCAAAATAGAACATATGGATAATTATAAATGCTGGTAAACACAACAGCACCAAATATTATTTGAAAACTTTGTTAGTGGAAGAGGAAACAAGAAACAAATTAGAAATGTGATTTTTTGATGAGGATGGAAGTTGTAAGGCATACCTACTTTCTATGTATCTGAGCTCAGAGAGCCTGAGTGAGACAAACAGTTAGGTAGGCCTACCGTAATAAATAGAGAGGCCTGTCAGTATTTCTATGGGAAGGAGTAAATCTTTGTTTAAAACCAATGCAGTTGGTTTTTATTGTAGAAGAGCACAACTTTTACTAAATATATTGTATGGTTCATTCTTTTTCAATTTAACTGAATTGGCTTTGCTTTGCTGAATAAAACCCTTGAAATATCTTTATACAAGAGAGAATTCCAGAAATAATTGCATGATCACTAAACAAGGCAAAAGGTGTGTGACTTGAAAATATATGCGTAGTGACATGAAAAATTGGAACATTAAATATCAACTTGATCTTGGTATTAGAAGGGTCTCAAGCTTGAACTGAACTCTAAATTCCTTCTGGTAAAGGTTTACATTTTAATTGTAAACAGTGAATACATGCATGCAATAATAAAAGCCCTTGATCAGGGGGAAGATGGCCACATTTTTCATGAAATTCAAAACCAAAACCGTAGATTTGCCAAAACATTGCATACAGAAATATTGGGAGGCTACATCTTCTGGTAAAGTTCACATTTTTTGTATAGAATTGTGGTCAAGTGTAACCATTTCTAACTTCAACCATGAATTTTAAGATTTTTAGACAGCAAATTGAAATAAGACCCTGGCAACACAATCCTAATCTAATCAAAAGAGAAGTCTAAAGTAGCTCACACGATTGATTTCTGTCTATATGATTTCTGTCTGAGCTCACAGTCAATAGATAATTTAGCTAAATGTCTCTTACAGAACAAAGGAAAGAAACATGAAACTGGGATTCTAGGAGAAGGTGTTGACTGGGCTTATTGAAAATCAGACTAAAATTCAGGCTGAGAACAACCCAAATTTTTCTTACCTAGAAAAGCTATCTTTTTTAGATCAAAAATAGGGTTGCAGAGCCTTTGTTGTAAAAGGCTGATGTACCTACAAATGATCCATTATTTGAACGTATAAAATGCAAGAAACAGGCTTCAACTTCAAACAAGAACAACAAAATTCCAGTTATTTATAAGACTCAAATTTCTAACAATATGATGATAGCTAGGGGTGTTAGCAAAATACTGTTCATTGAAATTTTTATCATTCATTTTGCTTTCGATTTGTTTAATAAAGTCGTGCTCAACTTCAAGCAGGGTCCATGCAATACCTAGCTAGTCTATCCTCTTCACCTTACATTTGTGCCTCTTCATTTTATGTTCATCCATCGGTATTGATTTCAAAGTCCAAAAGCTTTACTTTTTCGAATTCTATGCATTGTTCCTTAAACAAAAACACCAAAGGTCATTCGTAGATGCTATTAAAAACTTCAAAAACAGATCGCTTAATTGCAGCATTCAATCAATTTCTTGCCCAGCTGCAGCTCAGTATTAAGATACCGCCATCTTGGACATTTGAAAGTGAAGAACAATTTGTCAAGTTGAGCCGCGCGGTCATTGAGACAATGAATGCTAACCTTTTGTTTCATTCACCAATCAGTATTCTAGCTGGTTACCAAAAAGTTGGTAACTGATGATTATTTGTTGAAATACAATTGAAATACAAAAGAAACTGAAAGTTTTGGAAATGGAAACGAGGCGTGAACAAGCTTTTCGACTGTGATTCGCAGACTCTACACTTGACCTGAGGAAAGTTTTGAGGCTGTGCGCAGGCTAGAAAACGTGAGCACATGTTCAGATTTGGAAGATAAAGAATTTGATTCTGACCTTGATACCCTTTAGAAATTGCCGTTTTCTGGACTTGATTAAGGTTTCCTTTATATCAGTGTAAGGATATTTTGCACCAGGTGCCTAATTTTTATTAAGAAACAAAACGTGGCTTCAATTTCTTCAGGAAAAAGCTCAAATCGTTGATATGACAAAACTGTCTATGAAATCGAATACTTGAATAAATCCTATAAAAGAGCGTTTCAATTAGAGGAAGGGTGTGGTCTGAAAATTCTTATTCTAATGGAATCCGGTATCCTCCCTCCCTGATTGTGTTTTAGCATTTGGACTTGGTTTAATGTCAGTAATAATTTATACCCATTACCATTCTCTCATTCAGAGTCCATACTGGTGTGAAAGGGTTACAAGTCCCAACTGATACCAGATGGAGGGGTTAGAAATAAGCTCTGCACGCCCGTACACAGTC
The DNA here is from genome assembly GCA_014526335.1 of Chrysaora quinquecirrha. Lineage (NCBI taxonomy): Eukaryota > Metazoa > Cnidaria > Scyphozoa > Semaeostomeae > Pelagiidae > Chrysaora > Chrysaora quinquecirrha. Next base: position 26,983 of record JACTAT010000072.1, on the reverse strand, counting down.
TGCACACTCAGAAACTAGAATATATCAGTTTTGGTCAATTTGACTCTTTCTTGTTGCTTTTTCATAACCAGAGATGATATGGGGACCATTTTTTTTCGTATTTCAGAAGCATCAAGATATGACATCATAGATATTTTGAATACCGGTAAATACATTAGAGTAATATAAACCATACATTTATATTCTCAAATCTTATGATATAACTGTTGAGAAAGATTTTGACATCAAAAAGCATTTTAATTCTTTTCCTTACTGATAACGTCACAAAACGTCCAAAAGTACTAAGGCCCGTATCTCTTGAGATGCACGTTTGTCAGAGTAACAACAAGTGGTGTACTGTTTAGTAGCACGATATCTAACAGAATATATATGCAAGTAGTGCTTGCATGGGGCAACAGAATTTCACTTCTGACCTTCTTTTTGGGTGACAGCTCATCGCCTAAGAAATATGTTTTCAATTTTTTCATTTGACTTCCTTGTTGGCCATATCAAACTTTATTGGAACAATAATTTTTCAATTTTCATTTAACTTCCTTGTTCAAAGTTGAAAGCCAGTACAGAAACATATGTATGATTTAATTATTATGCATTGTAGGCCTATGTAGTGCTAATAACGCTACGGTCGTGGGTTGAAGACCTACACTCCCCATTTTCATTAATGGTCAGCTACCTGTTCAACGGTAACCATCGGGTAATGAGGTCTTTTGAGCGCTCTGTTCAAATCTCTTGGATTAATACAGATCCGTATACTGTCCTTAGTGGGAGGGCTATCACAATTTGTCTCTTTACGTTTGTCAACAACAGTCATGGAGGAAACCCAAAGGCGCGTGTTCATCTTTTTTGACAATTATCCAATCACTCTCCATTTCAAGCAGCTTCTGTTTTGTAGGTTTTAGATGTGCAACAGAAGTTTTCCACGGAGGGTGGGCAACTGCAGGGATACACTCATCTATTTCCAAATGAAGTCTCACTTGCAGAATCCCTGGCTTTCAGCTGAAGCAATCACGGGATTTTGAAATACAGCATCATTATCAAACAATTCAATTTTTATCATCTTCTCCTTTTCCTTCTGCTTTTCTTTGGAGTTGGATTGAGGTACTTCAACTATGTCAAGATTCATAAATTTTACGACTTCCAAATCAAGACATGCGTTACAACTAAGAAGAGGAGTGAAATCACCACGAACTACGAGAAACAGCAAATCCATTTTGCGTTGTTTTTACTGTACGGGGGCCTTTAATGCACCCAACTGGATGAACTGGTTTATTGGCAAGCCATGCTTTGAAGGGTTGGTAAATCTTTTGAAGAGGTTTTGTAGTGATACTCTTGTAAACATCACAGGAGATGACTGAGGCTTCCGCTCCAGTTTCTGCTTAATAATAAATAATAATAATAATAAATTCTTTGTTGAAGGTTGGCGTAGCTGATAGCACTAGGCTAATTAATGCCAACCATAAGTAATAACAGCATGAGTAATAAAAGCAAAACACAATTTAAGTTTAAAAGCTATTCTACATATACCCTAAATTTACAATATAAGTTTTACATAAATTTTCATAAATTTTACGATTCATAAATTTTACGACTTAATTTATGCTTTAAACGTAACCTCTTTTTGAGCTACTTTCAGAGATATTAAGTTCTTTTTAAAACCAGATAATGCGTGCCAACTCAATAGAGCCAAAATACAGATGTGAGCTAGCCTTCTCTTCATGGTCTAGGTCGCTGCTGGTTAGTTCCTGCTCGACTGCATATATGTTAGTTTCCCTTATTCCTTTGTTTTGGCACATTTTTGCACAATGCCCTTCTTTGCCACAAGTTAGGAATTTCTTCTGAAGGGCAGGGCCTATATTGGCTTTGTGTAAACATGTTTCTTAGGCTCTTTTCGTTGTCTTTCAATACTTTGGACAGTCACATGACTCTGCTGTTCATGTACTTGTGAAAATTTGAATTTCTGTAATTCAGCAGCCTCATAAGCCAGGGAGCATTCTGTGTAAGTTCTACGCCAGAGAGAGGTCAGCTCATTTTAAGACTACACCAAGGCCAGAAACGTAATCAAAAGTTATCTCAAATCTTGCGCTGTAGAATCATTGAAGCCAACTCAGAAATAAGATGTCATAAGCTCTATGTTCTCAGATACTTTTATTTTATATTAAGAAAAATTTAACATAACAAGTATTTTTAACAACTGTGTTTACCTCACTGAATATTTATTCAAATCCAATCCCTACGAGTCCTCTAATAGACACCATAGACATGGGTTGCTAGTAGAAACAAGGAAGATAAAACATTTTTCAACAACTCTGTTGCGCTCTCATTGTGCTGTAGAAACTTTCAGCAATAGCCTCTGGACCGCCTTTTGCCAAAGCTATATCAAGAAGCGTGCATGTTTTGGGATGAGCTTTTGAATATATAACTTTGTTGGAGTAAAAGGAGCTGTACACAGTTTGCTCATGCAGTCTTCTTAAAGGTTAATTCAAACATTGATTCAAAGTCCTTCGTGGCCGAAGCAGATGAAAACGATATCAAATCAGCATCTTGTTTCTTCATTGGTCTATTGCTGTCATCAACAATTCCGGGCAAAAAGATGTCCAAATTCCAGTGAAAATAGCTCCCTTTAGAGGACTCATATACCTGCATGCAAGTCTTCGATCATGGGGCAATGGCCTTGTTTAATTGAATCTTTTGCCTTTTCTAACTTTGGATAAGCATCAAGATCTCCTTCGACTGCTTTTTTCCATTTTTGCCTTTGCAATCGGCCATCACAGCTTTAATTTCCAAATAGGAGTGTCCAAGGACTGTACACGCAGCTTTAGATTGGTAATTGGCTTCATGATGTCGATGATCGCTAGGAGATCAGCAATGAAATCTGTGCCTGCTATCATATACTGATACTCCTCTTCTTCTTGGCGATCAGGATGCAGAAGCTCAAAGGCCTGCCAGTAGGACTGGAAATTATTTTCAATTTTCAACCATTGTTCATATGCCGAGCTGGAAAATCTTTGCGAAGCGTATGATACTGGTCGTCTAGCTGAAGTATCAACCATCTGAAGACAAGCAAAGCCTTTCCCACGGGCAAGTATTGTGTTAAACACGTTGCACCGTTTGATGAATCTTTCCATGTGCTGTCCACTGTCCGTCTGAGAATCTGTTACATCCAACACACCCAAGTTAATGGCATGGGCAGAATCCCAGGTGACAGGAAATGAAAGCTGGCTGTTGCTGTCATCTTCAATGTCAAGAACTTCCAAAAATCGTTCACGAAATCAACAGGCTTGATAAAGTCCTTCTGCTGCAACACCACAGAGTCTTGAAAGCAAGTCTTTTGTGAAATTTTCCTCAATTGCTTTCAGCAACATATCCGCGGGATATTGATAAGAAGCTACTTGAAAGTCATTGTATACTTGCGGTGCAGCAACAGGAATCCAATCTTGGTCAAAATTACAGAGAGACTTTGAAGCTTTTAGAGCAGCTCCGCTTTGTCGAAGCCCCCTCTCCCCCATATCAATATTGTAGAATAAATCTCATTCCTAAATGAAAGGTAATACATTTGTCTTCAACCTGAGGCAACATTGATACAGGGAGGAGGGGTGGTCCCTCCCATTTCTAATGATTTGTTTAAGTTGTTTGTTATGTCGCATGGAGATTTTCTGGCAAAGTCTCTATGAATTTTGGCCAGGATTGAAGCATCCGCTTTCATTTCATTAGGAAAGTCTTGTGATGCAGAGAGAGATTCACGCACTTCCTTAGTTGCAGTTGCTTCACTTGAGTTTGATGATATCTCATCAGTATTTGCAGTTGCAGGCGTGTGCTTTGGACTATCTTGCCTTTTCTCATACTTTTGTCGTAAAGCTTGCACTTCTGGAGCTGTTGAGGGGACAAAAGTGGAAGCTGTGGTGTTTGGTAGATTATGCCATCTTTTCTTATGACGATTAATGCTTGAAGCATCCATCCTACAAACACTTGTAAAACGCTCTTCTCTTTTCCCCTGTAGACACACCTCTAGGAATTTTAAGCAGAAGTATTTTTCCTGCAACTTTTCCACCTTCCCAGTAGATTTTTTTACCTTCTTGTTTGGAAGAGGTTCATCTTTTTGCATCATAACGTCAAATGCTGTTCTTTGTCTCTTCTTTTTTAGGCTGATGCTGCTGTCAGTTTGTGTGTCACCTTTTCTGCATTAGAGGTGGTAGATGTCGTTTCTTTGGCAGAACATTCTAAAAGCAAGGATAAAAATAAACGTTGAATATGGCACATAATTTATTAAAGATAACTGACGATTATTTTATGTGAAGCAGAAGAAAAAATACATTCGAAAAATCAAAAAGTGTGATTCAGAAGCAGTACCTACCGTTAACTTTGCAGTTGTTGCAAATAGCCATTTGTCCAAAACCTTCTTCTTCTTCTGTAACTCCGCAAAATATATGGATGAACTTATGACATTTACTACACTGATGTGCCTGACTAACAGCTCTTTTACACACATGGCAATTCTCACCATCGCAGAAAATTGATGTGAAATAAAATTGTTATAGTTAACCAATCGTTTCCTTTCTTGAATTTGTTGTTAGAGGACGAAGGATCTTTCCTTGCTTGCTGTGGTTTTAAGTAGGCGAAAACGTAGCAAATTAAAGCCACTGAAATAACTGCTGTTACGATGAATGGAAACATTTAGCTCTTCAACCCTTTGTGTATTAACACATTCGAAATTAAGTTAATTTATGTAGCTTCCCGACCTTCCAAGTCAAAATAACTCAAGTTTTTCGTTTTTCGGTACCCAAAGTTTCTTGAAATAAGACTTGTACAGTGTACAGTAAGTTTTAAAAGACATCATTACGTTAAATAGCCCAACGACCATTAAAAGAAAATAAGTAATGAAACTTGAAGGAAGAAACGTTCAAGATTCGTAACAGAAAGTTTGAGTATTTGTAAAATGTGGCACAGTTGTCAAGTCATTCTAAAAATTTAGTTCCAAAAAAACATGTACAATCTGAACTCTGAATGAAAAAAATCACCCACCTGTGCTTCGGAGTTCTTTCTCCCCCTCTCTATGAGCCAAAGATGAAGACCAGCAATCGACAACAATTTTTGAAACAGAGAAACTCAAGGATCACATGATGTTAATATTCATTCTACTTTCGATAATTCCATTCATTGTAAAAAGTATGTAAAAGTAATTAGGGATCTTTGCTCTGGCTGTACAAATGTACAATTTGATAAAAAATTTATCAACTGTCTGTCAAAAACGTTAGCCAATCAAATCTTTAAAAACAGGGAAAGAAAATCCTCAATCAAATCGTCACTTTCAGGACCTCCTCTGGAGATTTTAGCGTGATTGACACTTGTGTTTGATTTGCAGACAAAACAATCATCAATTTGTTTTAGATTTTGATGACTTTAATTTAACCAACGAGAAACAATAGTTGACTTCAATCATTGTTTTTTCATTCTTTTGTCATCCATGTAGGCCGCACCAATGATGGATGCTGCACCAAAACCAATCTTTCTGCATCTACGCTGTTACACCAGGCCTATGTTAAAATACATCTTCATGCCGTTATGCCAAGGGAAAATCAAAACCCATGCCGGAATGCAGGTATTTGAGGATACATTTCCCATGATCCGATCTTGAATCAAAGAATACTTAATGGCTTAAAACTCACACATGTCAATTAGCGACACTTCAGATCACCAATAAAATAAAATTAGCAATTCTCTCACCTTCATGTTGGCTACCTCTGGTGAACACCTTGGCATAATTGCTCAAATTTATGGTACACATCTTTAAAACTCTCTGGGCTCTCATTGTCCCCATACTCAAAATGGCTGAATTAATCTATAGCGTAACTCAGTAATCAATTTTAATTTCAATTTTTTTTCAATTTCAAATTCACAGAATACAAAAAATTAAAGTTAATTTAAAAAAATACGTATTCTGTGCGACCCAAATAAACTATCTTATCTAGTTTCGGCCGTAAATTAAAGTTGTAATAATACAGAAATAAAAATTAGAGATACTAAAAGCAAGGTGAAGAATACAAAACTAAGGAATATTCCATTATAGTGCAAACCTATAGCCAGAGGCGGACTGGCAAGGAATATCCAGGGTTGCTACTTCCAGTAAAAGGGCCCGTACCTACAGTAGCTTATTTATCACATACGTTGACTGCTGCTGGCTCTTCCCTCAAAAAATACCATAAGGATGCATTATCGTCATCGTGAGAAACTCATTTGCAACAACCCATCCCATACCGAGATATCGTAGCCAGCTGATTCGACCTTCTAACTTAGCATAATCATTACTTTCGATGTAACACAACTTTAGACCAGGCTGAGCAGACGCGGGAGCAACCCAACGGGGAACTTTGTCTGCATAAACTTTTCTAATGCAAAATTTTATGCTGATTCCGAAAATCTTTGGTAAACGGGCGTCACCGGATGCAAACGGAAGTTATGGGCGTGGTTATGGGCGTAAGTTGACAAAAATCTTGGTCTCACAAACACAGGCAAATTTTTGAAATTTCATGCTGAATTTGAGAGAAATTGGCAAAAGTGTGTCAGCGGGCGAAAACGGACGTTATGGGAGTGGTCATGGGCGTGGTCATGGGCGTTGGCAACTGAATTTTTTCTCGCAAAACCAAAGTTTCCGATTGCAAGACTTATCTGCTTCAATTAAACATTAGCTAAAATCTATCCCAGGTATACAACAACAACAAGTTCATTGTTCAACTGATCAGAGTCATAATCTGAGTCACTTTCCCCATCCAAATCATCATCTGAAACGCTTTCCTCTTCAGCATCTATCAGAATCTCTGTTACATCGGGAGGAAATGCCTCATTCATCCAAATTGCTTGCCCCTCCTCTGACCATCCATTCGCAGTGTTAACATCGAATTAAATATTGGACTGAAAACTTGACTTCCATATTTTTGCAATGTAATTGCATCTCTGGTTTCTCAGATTCAAGGTTTCACGGCAAGGTGGCAGCAAGGAAAAATCTTGAATCCTGCCCTTTTTCTCATATATGTTCTTGAACATTTCATAACGCACTTCATTGATATCACGTTTTTCCTTCATGAACAAAGAACAAACATACTCTTCGAGCAATGCCTGAAGCGCACCATCAATTCTCCACTGATTTCCTAGTTGCGCGAACATTTCAGTAAACCTCTTGCTCTTCTCAATCTTTTTCCAACAGATACGCTTTGACTTTCGAAATATAGAAGAAATGTAGTCATTGCCAGAAAATGCGTGAAATCCAATTAATGCTGATTTATTATTTAGATACATTGTCAGTTCAGATTCATTCCACATTACAGTAAATTTTGGTTTCTCTGGACTGTCACTGTCAAAGCAGAGTTGCAGAACAATCATTATTTCAAAGTTTACATTTTAATTGATATGAATCAGTGTCTCAACAGGTTCCTCTTGGGTTCTTGTGTAGTGCCGATCTCAGTAGTGCAGAAAGTGTTATCAGGTAGCAAGTTTTTCGTAATAATCAGCAACAAAGGTGGGATTACATCTGAACACATTAAAGGCACAGCAAAATAATTTGACTGGCTAGGCCAACAATTCAAACAGCTTTTCGATCTGCCTGTGTTAAGTCACAAATTATTGCAGAATGGTAAAAAACCTCCTTTTATCTGTTCAGATACATTCAAGAAGCAAAATCAGAAAAATCGATGAAAATTTTTTATGAGTGATTGTGAAGATTTGTGAAGATCTTTGCTATTGTGCCTAGGCCAAAAGTGCTTCTTTCATCCGCACCCTGATCGAACAGGATGGAAATGGAAAGGCTGGGCCTCTCTCTCGCACATCCAAAATGGTTGGTGACTAAGTTTTTCCCAAATGTTGTTTATATGAAAAACCCAAGATTACATTGATAGATATAAAGTAGACATACAAACAGCAGTGATGAAGCTGGACTTAAAAATATATTCGTACCAGTTGTTTATGCTAAATTCAATATTCATGCTGAATTTATTAATCTCGCAAATTTGTTGTGCTGCAACACAAATACACTGTTGGGAACCCCAAGGTTGGTGATGCAGATTGCAATAGTATTAACAACTGGAGCTTTGTTTGTAGTTTTTTAGCTTTTGCTGGCGGATTTGATTGAAAGATTTAAGTTTTAATAAGTTTGGTTCTTATTCATCTGAAATTATTCTTTTAATTCATGAACTATAGCTCAAATTTCATTGTCAACAAGGATATTACAAGACGTAAGATCAAACTTCGAAGTTCAACGACGGAGCAGCCACGGGTTTTCAGCTGTGGCCTGTGATCAGATCAGAGCAAATAGCCAATCCTTACTCAAAAGCCAAAGGTGGCCTAATTGGATTTACTATAAATTTTGGGGCGGTACATAGATGACTCATGTCACAGTTAGAGAGAGCTGCAATAGAGACAATGCGAGAACATGGCAGGAATACAGTGCAAAGCAACGTAAGTGAGATAGTGGTGCAACTTGTGTTTTCAAAAATTCACTGGAACTAACCTTTTTATTCGGATAAAAGTCTCAGAAAAGCTTCAAGAATCAACACAGATGAAATGCAATATGGATAAGTTCAAAGTGTGTCGTCTGTCAATCAAATTACACTATTTGCTTGAGCATAAGAAGCTACCTAACTCGAATGAAATACATATTATGATAGCAATCAAATGGGGCAAAATTACTTTTCTCTAGAGAATCTGCATTACCTTGCATTGGCGAATGAGAGGAAAAGAAGAAGACACTTGTTTTTAGTGCAAAGATCTGGATTGATGGAAGATATTAGTATTGCTCTTTTCTTCACTTCATTCATGATATGAACTAAGAATGCTTGAAGTAAACATTATTGCACCGAATGAAAGAAAATTACATGATTTATAGCCCAATTAATAATTTCGGGAATTATGCACAGTCAAGTTGTTTTAAGATAGGGTTATGTTCCAGGAAACGAAAAGACCTTGATGAAACCAAGTGTAAGCAACACGAGAAAGCAGTAAATGATGTCTTATCGACTATATCAAGCATGGCTAATCCATTTGATACAGAAAAGTCTGAATTGGGTCAATTTAGCAAGCAGTGTAGCGCTAGCAAACGAAACTGCAGATAAACTTCTAGCGGCAGAAAACCTTGGCGAGCAGAAGTTTTCCAGTTTTACAAGCACAAACCTAAAGAGTGACATGCCAGATCTCTTTGAGAAAATCGAAAGAAACAACATTGGTTCATTTGGATCAAGAAAGATCAAAACAGCAAAGTATAGCAAAGGCAAGGAAATGAGCTTAAAAACAAGTAGAGACTTGCTTGTGAGATTGCTGATCATCGCTAAAAGTCTCAAGGTGAATCTCAGAGAAGTGCTATCTTATAGCCTTGGCGTTTACCCTTTGTCCCTCAGCACGCCTTCAGGGACCTTCGTAAAGACTGCTAACTCGAAGCTATATGAAATAATACAAGATTCAGATGAAAATCCCAAGGAAATGTCGTGGTTGTGGATGCTATGGCTATACTGCAAACCATTAAAGGAAAATGGACAACATTTGGCGGCTTAGCGGATGCTATTTTCAAACAGTTGCTAGTGTTTGCAAAACATTGGAATGTGACTAGACTAGATTTTGTAGCTGTAAGGTACCAATCTGTCAGTATCAAAAATACAGAGCGATGCAGGAGAGCAGAACATGGAGTTCAGAAGATTCAGATCTTCAACAAGGAACAGAAGGTTCCAAAGCAATGGAAAAAGTACATGAGCTGTGGACAAAATAAAGAGTTTGTGGTTGTGTTTCTCTGTGACCATTGGAGCAAGTACCAGTCATCTCTGCTAATACCTATTGAAAGAATGTTTGTCACAAGTAGGGAAAAATGCTATGTTCTGTCTCCCACTGCATCTCAAACTGAGCCAGTAATTTGTGATGAACTAGCTAAATTGAACTGCAACCACTAAGAGGCAGATATGCGTCTTATACTCCAGGCCCTCCACTCAGCCAATATACACCAAAGAACAGTGGTCAAAAGTCCAGACAAGGATGTCTTCTTGCTTTGTATTGCCATGCAGCACAGCATTCCTGGGGAAATCTTCAAGATGACCGGAATGCGTAACATATTCCGTTGCATTCCAATAAGGCATATCATTGCATCTCTTTGTGAAAATGTGTCCCAATGCTTGCCTGGCTTCCATGCTTTTACAGGTAAGCGGGTATTGCAAAACAGGAAATCTTTTAATTTCTCTATCTCTTTCTTTGCGAATTCCCTTAGGCTTGTTTTTAAATTATTTTGTCAGGCTGTGATTCCAATAGTTCCTTTTATGGCAAAGGAAAGGGAAAGCTTGGAAGTTTTGCAAGAGTACCCTCGGTTCACTGAGAGCTTTTCTTGGCTCGTTAGGATTTCCTCCACCTGAAAGGCTTGCTGAAGTACTCAGTAAGTATGTTTGCCTGCTGTATGGAGATTCTGCCTCCGAGAACGTTGACGATTGCAGATATCAGCTTTTTAAAATGGGGAAGTATTCCGACAATGCATTGCCTCCGAACTGTGACAGCCTACTGCAGTATATACAAAAGGTGAATTATCAATCAGCCATCTGGTATCATTGTCTGACAGCACAGCTACAGATTCCACCTCCAGTTGACAATGGATGGGAAGCTTTGGATGAGCAGTTGAGTGTAGTTTGGATTACTCAACCATCAGCACCTGATTGTCTTCTGGAATTCATCAACTGCAAATTTAAAACGGGTTGCAAATCACATAGATGTTCTTGCCTCAAAGAAAACCTTATATGTACGAAGCTTTGCTTACAAGTTGCCTGCCAGAATAGTGTATCGGTGTCAGAGGAGAATGAAGATGAAGAAAACGTTAGCCTGCGCACAATCTCAAACATTCCTAAGGTCAAGTGTAGAGTCTGGGAATCACAATCGAAAAGCTTGTTCATTGACTCAGCAAAAATTACAGCCTCGTTGTCATACGAATTTTCAGTGCGGTCAAATTATCCCTTTGGTGGATTATAAGCAAGCTGTGGCATAACGAAGAGTCGTTTTTGTCATAGTTTAAAATGGTTGAAACAACAAGTTTGATATCAGAATTGACAAGATAAAATGCCTTGCATCTTCTATGGCTTTCCTATGTTTGAATGAATTGTTTACGAAGTTGGGATTTAATTTGAGACTTCCGGAGTGGCAAGATACCTACAGGCCTTTTTCCCAGAAACTGTAAGCAGCAAAATAGAACATATGGATAATTATAAATGCTGGTAAACACAACAGCACCAAATATTATTTGAAAACTTTGTTAGTGGAAGAGGAAACAAGAAACAAATTAGAAATGTGATTTTTGATGAGGATGGAAGTTGTAAGGCATACCTACTTTCTATGTATCTGAGCTCAGAGAGCCTGAGTGAGACAAACAGTTAGGTAGGCCTACCGTAATAAATAGAGAGGCCTGTCAGTATTTCTATGGGAAGGAGTAAATCTTTGTTTAAAACCAATGCAGTTGGTTTTTATTGTAGAAGAGCACAACTTTTACTAAATATATTGTATGGTTCATTCTTTTCAATTTAACTGAATTGGCTTTGCTTTGCTGAATAAAACCCTTGAAATATCTTTATACAAGAGAGAATTCCAGAAATAATTGCATGATCACTAAACAAGGCAAAAGGTGTGTGACTTGAAAATATATGCGTAGTGACATGAAAAATTGGAACATTAAATATCAACTTGATCTTGGTATTAGAAGGGTCTCAAGCTTGAACTGAACTCTAAATTCCTTCTGGTAAAGGTTTACATTTTAATTGTAAACAGTGAATACATGCATGCAATAATAAAAGCCCTTGATCAGGGGGGAAGATGGCCACATTTTTCATGAAATTCAAAACCAAAACCGTAGATTTGCCAAAACATTGCATACAGAAATATTGGGAGGCTACATCTTCTGGTAAAGTTCACATTTTTTGTATAGAATTGTGGTCAAGTGTAACCATTTCTAACTTCAACCATGAATTTTAAGATTTTTAGACAGCAAATTGAAATAAACCCTGGCAACACAATCCTAATCTAATCAAAAGAGAAGTCTAAAGTAGCTCACACGATTGATTTCTGTCTATATGATTTCTGTCTGAGCTCACAGTCAATAGATAATTTAGCTAAATGTCTCTTACAGAACAAAGGAAAGAAACATGAAACTGGGATTCTAGGAGAAGGTGTTGACTGGGCTTATTGAAAATCAGACTAAAATTCAGGCTGAGAACAACCCAAATTTTTCTTACCTAGAAAAGCTATCTTTTTTAGATCAAAAATAGGGTTGCAGAGCCTTTGTTGTAAAAGGCTGATGTACCTACAAATGATCCATTATTTGAACGTATAAAATGCAAGAAACAGGCTTCAACTTCAAACAAGAACAACAAAATTCCAGTTATTTATAAGACTCAAATTTCTAACAATATGATGATAGCTAGGGGTGTTAGCAAAATACTGTTCATTTAAATTTTTATCATTCATTTTGCTTTCGATTTGTTTAATAAAGTCGTGCTCAACTTCAAGCAGGGTCCATGCAATACCTAGCTAGTCTATCCTCTTCACCTTACATTTGTGCCTCTTCATTTTATGTTCATCCATCGGTATTGATTTCAAAGTCCAAAAGCTTTACTTTTTCGAATTCTATGCATTGTTCCTTAAACAAAAACACCAAAGGTCATTCGTTGATGCTATTAAAAACTTCAAAAACAGATCGCTTAATTGCAGCATTCAATCAATTTCTTGCTCAGCTGCAGCTCAGTATTAAGATACCGCCATCTTGGACATTTGAAAGTGAAGAACAATTTGTCAAGTTGAGCCGCGCGGTCATTGAGACAATGAATGCTAACCTTTTGTTTCATTCACCAATCAGTATTCTAGCTGGTTACCAAAAAGTTGGTAACTGATGATTATTTGTTAAAATACAATTGAAATACAAAAGAAACTGAAAGTTTTGGAAATGGAAACGAGGCGTGAACAAGCTTTTCGACTGTGATTCGCAGACTCTACACTTGACCTGAGGAAAGTTTTGAGGCTGTGCGCAGGCTAGAAAACGTGAGCACATGTTCAGATTTGGAAGATAAAGAATTTGATTCTGACCTTGATACCCTTTAGAAATTGCCGTTTTCTGGACTTGATTAAGGTTTCCTTTATATCAGTGTAAGGATATTTTGCACCAGGTGCCTAATTTTTGATTAAGAAACAAAACGTGGCTTCAATTTCTTCAGGAAACAGCTCAAATCGTTGATATGACAAAACTGTCTATGAAATCGAATACTTGAATAAATCCTATAAAAGGGCGTTTCAATTAGAGGAAGGGTGTGGTCTGAAAATTCTTATTCTAATGGAATCCGGTACCCTCCCTTCCTGATTGTGTTTTAGCATTTGGACTTGGTTTAATGTCAGTAATAATTTATACCCATTACCATTCTCCCATTCAGAGTCCATACTGGTGTGAAAGGGTTACAAGTCCCAACTGATACCAGATGGAGGGGTTAGAAATAAGCTCTGCACGCCCCCCCCCCCCCGTACACAGTCTGCACACTCAGAAACTAGAATATATCAGTTTTGGTCAATTTGACTCTTTCTTGTTGCTTTTTCATAACCAGAGATGATATGGGGACCATTTTTTTCGTATTTCAGAAGCATCAAGATATGACAATACCGGTAAATACATTAGAGTAATATAAACCATACATTTATATTCTCAAATCTTATGATATAACTGTTGAGAAAGATTTTGACATCAAAAAGCATTTTAATTCTTTTCCTTACTGATAACGTCACAAAACGTCCAAAAGTACTAAGGCCCGTATCTCTTGAGATGCACGTTTGTCAGAGTAACAACAAGTGATGTACTGTTTAGTAGCACGATATCTAACAGAATATATATGCAAGTAGTGCTTGCATGGGGCAACAGAATTTCACTTCTGACCTTCTTTTTGGGTGACAGCTCATCGCCTAAGAAATATGTTTTTCAATTTTTTTCATTTGACTTCCTTGTTGGCCATATCAAACTTTATTGGAACAATAATTTTTCAATTTTCATTTAACTTCCTTGTTCAAAGTTGAAAGCCAGTACAGAAACATATGTATGATTTAATTATTATGCATTGTAGGCCTATGTAGTGCTAATAACGCTACGGTCGTGGGTTCAAGACCTACACTCCCCATTTTCATTAATTTGTTTTTTTTTAAATAGAAAAACAATAATTCAAGCACTGTTTTTATCAGCATAAACATGACAGAGAAAATATAGTTTAATAAATATAGTTATATAGTTTATTAAAAAAGTCTTAGTTCACAACATTGAATAGTTCAGAATGATGGGCTTGAAATCTTTTCTGGAGTCGATATGGTGGAAATGCTGAGATCTCTCTCCAGTCACATAGAAAATCTAGAAATTGCCAAACAAGATTCGTTTTTTGGATAGGGTTTTTCCACAAGAAATGATGGAGGTTGAAGCATCGTAGCAGATGCTGTATGTTTACATATGCATATTTGATTTTGTCGCACAATTCCTTTTCATATGATTTTCTATAGCCAGTGTATGTATAATATATTTGACGTAGTCCTTCTTTGACTATGAGTCTTCTTAAAACATTGGTTCCTTCTCCACAATAAAGTTTTGTATCTGTCGGTAAATAATTGTGATCATGTAGCAGGTTGGTTCATGCATCCAAGAAGTCTTAGACAGATCTAGGAAAGAGTAAAGAAAAATTAAGTCAAAGTGAATTGTACATTTAAATAGTTGGCAAATCATATCTTCAATTTCATTAACAGAACTTACTTTGCAACAGCATATATTTCATAATCAAGTTTAATTTGATGTTGGACGTTTTGGAGGAAGGGGGTAAAAGGAATAAGGTCAGCTACCTGTTGAATGTCAACAATCAGATAATGAGGTCTTTTGAGAGCTCTGTTCAAATTTTTTAGATCAATACAGATCCTTATACTGTCCTTGGCTAAGTTGGATGGCCATCACGATTTGTCTCTTTACATTTGTCAACGTCAACCATGGAGAAACCCAGGGGTGTGTTCATGTTCTTTGACAAATATCCTCTCATTCTCGGTTTCAGGCAGCTTCTATTTCGTAGGTTCTAGACGTACAACAGAAATTGTCCTCGGTATTTTCAAAGTACTGCATCATTATCAAACATTTCACTTTTTATCAGTTTCTCCTTCTCCTCTTGCTTTTCTTTGGAGTTGGTTTGATGTACCTCAAGTATGTCAAGATTCATGAATTTTAGGAGTTCAAAATCAAGACTTGCATTAAAACTAAGAAGAGGAGTGAAGTAACCCTTGACCACCTGAGACAGCAAACCCAGTTTGCATTATTTATACTGTACGGGGAGCTTTATATACTTAACTGGATGAACTGGTTTATTGGCGAGCCACGCTTTGAGGGGTTGGTAAATCTTCTCAAGAGGTTTTTTACTGATACTCTTGTAAACATTGTAGGGGATGACTGTGGCTTCCTCTCCTGTGACTGCTTTAAACTTGACCTCTTTTTGAGGTACTTACAGAGATATTATGTTCTTTTTAACACAAGAGTGTCGATTGATAAAGCGTGTCAACTCAATAAAGCCAAAATACACATGTGATGTTGCCTTCTCTTAATTGTCTAGGTCGCTGCTGGCTAGATCCTGCTCAAATGCATAGAAGTTAGACTTCCTTTTCCCTTTGTTTGGCCGCATTTTTACAAAATGCCCTTCGTTCCTGTAATTTAGACATTTCTTCTTAAGCGAACACATGTTGATAACCACAGAATTTGCATCGTTTCTTTGGCTCTTTTGGTTGTCTCTCAATACCTTGGACAGTCACATGACTCTGTTGTACGCATGAAAATTTGAATCTCTGTAATTTATCAGCCTCAAAAGCCAGGGAGCATTCTGTGTAAGTTCTACGCCAGAGAGAGGTCAGCTCATTTTAAGACTACACCAAGGCCAGAAGCGTAATCAAAAGTTATCTCAAATCTTGCGCTGTAGAATGATTGAAGCTCAGAAATAAGATATCATAAGATCTAAGTTCTCAGATACTTTTATTTTGAATTAAGAAAAATTGAACATAACAAATATCTTTAACAACTGTGTTTACTTCTCTAAATACTTATTCAAATTCAATCCCTATGAGTCTTCTAATAGACGCTATAGACATGGGTTGCTAGAAAAATAAAAACAATGAAGAAAAAACATTTAACAAGATAAGAGACAAATAATTACTTGATAGAAGTAAAGTTCAGCTCAGCTTGATCAATCTTCTTTTGAAAACTGAAAACTGTCACAGAAAACATTTCATTCATCAGACACCAAGAATGGGCTGCGACCCAAAGCACAAGATTAGTTTTATTCTCCTTGCCAGAGTTTCATTCGACTGGCCTCTTTGTTGCTGTTGCACTCTCATTGTGCTGTGGAAACTTTCGGCAATAGCCTCTGGACCGCCATTTGCCAAAGCTTTATCAAGAAGCGTGCATGTTTGGGGCTGAGCTATCGAATATATTTCTTCGTTGGAGTAAAAAGAGTTGTACACAGTCTTCTTAAAATTTTGGTTTGATCGCTAAAGGTTAATTCAAACATTGATTCAAAATCCTTTGTGCCCGAAGCAGTTGAAAACAATATCAAATCAGTATCTTGTTTCTTGATAGGTCTGTCTACTTCTTTCTGTCATCAACAAACCATTCAGGGCAAAAAAATAGCTCCCTTTAGACGACTCATATACCTATATGCAAGTCTTGGTTCGAAGTCAATTTCTGACTCAATAATATGTGGCATTTTTGAGACAACTTTCATAATCTTTTTAGATTCTTCTACCCCATAACTATCGTATTTGCCACCAGACATTGCCAAGTTTACTTCACCACTTATTCTTCTGCCACATTGTAGACTTACAAAGGCCTCAGCATCAAATACTTGGAGGACTGATCAACACTGGTCGGATGTCACTGACTTCATTCGTGTGTCAATTGCCTGCATAAGATCATCGGGAATTTAAGGCGGTCTGCTACTATGTCATTGTCTTCTCTCATTGACCAGTTGTACAGCTTTTCTTTTCCTGTACACGCAGCATTTGATCCTCAATTGGCTTCATGATGTTGATGAATTCAAGGAGATCAGCAACGAAATCTGAGGCTGCTATCATATACTGGTACTCCTCTTCTTCTTGGTGATGGGTATGCAGAAGCTCAAAAGCCTGCCAGTAGGACTGGAAACTATTTTCAATTTTCAACCATTGTTCTTATGCCGAGCTTGAAAATCTTTGCAAAGCGTATGATGCTGGAAGTCTAGCTGAAGTATCAACCATTTGAAGACAAGCAAAGCCTATCCCATGGGCAAGTATTGTGTTAAACATGTTGCACCGTTTCATGAATCTTTCCATGTTTGCCACTGTCCTTCTTAGTATCTTTTACATCCAACACACCCAAGTTACTAGCATGGACAGAATCCCAGGTGACAGGAAATGAAAGCTGGCTGTTGCTGTCATCTTCAATGTTAAAAACTTCCAAAAATCGTTCACGAAATAAGGTCCGTCTGCTGCAACAACACAGAGTCTTGAAAGCACGTTTTTTGTGAAATTTCCTGGATTGTTTTCAGCAACATATCCGCAAGATATTGATAACACGCTACTTGACAGTCATTGTATACTTGCAGAGCGGCAACAGCAATCCTGGCCAAAATTCATAGAGACTTTGCCTTTTGTTTAGGAATGAGATTTATTCTACAACATTGATATGGGGGAGAGGGGGCTTGGACAAAGCGAAGCTGCTTTAAAAGTTTCAAAGTGTCTCTATAATTTTGGCCAAGATTGTAGATACTCCAGCTAGTGCACAAGCGACAAGCCAGTCAACATTGCTTCATTTTAATCAACAAGAAACTGAAAGCTCTGAAGTGTCCTTGGATAAAATTATGGAAGCCATATCAAACTTGTCTTTGAAGTTGACAACTTTGGCACACATCATGCTTCCCTCACTCAACTGGCCTTTGAATATGACGAGACAAGAACGGGTGTAGTAAAGATAAGTGCAGTGGAAAACATAGTCCCGCTGGTTGAAGCCTCTAAACTTATGGAGTGGTTCTACGATGAAGGTGTCGACACTGCTGTGATTTGCTGCTTACCTTGTTTTAATAAGCACTTGGCAAGTAAGCCAAATTTGGCAAATTTGACACCTTTAAAGGCGCATAGGATAATCAATTCGTTGATCAGAGGAACTCTTGCAACAGGCTTGTTTCTCAACAAGCAAACAATTCGCCTTCTCATAAAAGGACACAATGCAACATAGTATCACCAAAAGAATTTCTGCATTGAACATATTTGTCTGATAGGTGTTTGTTCCAAACTCCATAAGAAAGCAATGGAAGAAGACAAGAAAGAGGAGCAAATGTCAGCAAAGAAATCCACTGCTACCATGGATATCTTCCGAGCAGCAATGGTTGATGTCAAGATTAGAGCAGCAGGGACACACTTTGAAAGTTTGTTATCATTACCTGCACTGTGCTCCGCAAATGTTGGCAAAATTGGCAATTGCTGTAACAAGTTTAATGACATTTTGCATTGTTTAGAGAAGATGGTCAATTGTAGAATGGCAGCATGGCTGAACAAACCATTGTCATCGACAACCTTTCCTCCTCATTTATGGGCTACTGTAGATAAAGGAACCCCATCATGCACAACGAATCAAGCAACTCTTACCGTGGCCTGCAATATGAGTGGTACACCTTGTCCGATTCCTCAATCTTGGCCAAAATTATAGAGACACTTTGAAACTTTTAAAGCAGCATCGCTTTGTCCAAGCCCCCTCTCCCCCATATCAATGTTGTAGAATAAATCTCATTCCTAAACAAAAGGTAACACATTTCTCTTCGACCGGAGGCAACATTGATACAGGGGGGAGGGGTTGTCCTTCCCATTTCTAGTGATTTGTTTGAAGTTTGATGTCGCATGAAGATTTTTTGGCAAAGTCTCTATGAATTTTGGCCAGGATTGTAGCATGATATTTCTATCAAATCCAGTTTCCAATGACTCTATTGGTTCAGTGTGTGGCAAACTCCTGTTGCTTGATTCTTGATTATCACCGGCTTTCATTTCATTGGGAAAGTTTTGTGCTTTAGAGAGAGATTCACACACTTCCTTAGTTGCAGTTGCTTTACTTGAGTTGGGTGATATCTCGTCAATATTTGCAGTTGCAGGCGTGTGCTTTGGATTATCTTGCCTTTTTCATACTTTCGCATAAACTTGCACTTCTGGAGCTGCTTAAGGGACAAAAGTGGAAGCTGTGGCGTTTGGTAGATTATGCTATCCTTTCTTATGACGATTAATGCTAGAAACATCCATCCTACCAACACTTGTAAAACGTCCATCCTACCTCTTGGCATTGTAAGCAGAAGTATTTTTCCTGCAACTTTTCTACCTTCTCAGTAGATTTTTTTACCTTCTTCTTGTGTCGGATTTTCTGCATTAGAAGGGATAGATGTCATTTCTTTAGCTGAGTATTCTAAAGGCAAGGATAATAATAATCGTTGAATATGGCACATAATTTATTAAAAGATATATGACGATTATTTTATGTGAAGCAGAAGAAATATACCAATTTGAAACTTCCATATGTTTGATTCAGAAGCAGTACCTACCAGCAGCTTTGCAGTTGTTGCAAATAGCCTTTTGTCCATATCCTTCTTCTCCTTCTGTAACTCCGCAGAATATAAGGATGAACTTATGACAATTATTACACTGATGTGCCTGACCAGCAGCTCTTTTACATGCATGGCAATTCTCATCCATCGCTGAATATTGATGTGAAATAAAAACTTTATAGTTAACCATTCTTTCCTTTCTTGACTTTGTTGTCAGAGGATGAAGGATATTTCCTTGCTTTCTGTGCTGTTAAGTAGGTGAAATGGGTCAAAAAATGCAGCGAATTAAAGCAATTGAAATAACTGCTGTTTTGATGAATGGAAACACATTCAAAATTAAAAGTCAATTTATGTAGCTTCCCCGCACTTCCAAGTCAAACTCTAAGTAACTAGTCAAACTCTAAGTAACTTGCCAAATGCAAAGGGTCAAAATAACTAAAGTTTTTCGTTTTTCAGTGCACAAAGTTTCTTGAAATAAAACTTGTACAGTGTACAGTTTTACAAGATATCATCAGGTTAAATAGCACAACGAGCATTCAAAGAAAATAAATAATGAAACTCGAACAAAGAAACGTTCATGATTCGTAACAGAAAGTTTGAGTATTTGTAAATTGTAGCACAGTTCACAAATCATTCTAAAAATTTAGTGCAAAAAAACATGTACAATTTGAACTCTGAATTAAAAAAATCACCCAACTGTGCTTTGGAGTTCTTTCTCCCCCTCTCTAGGAACCAAAGATGAAGACCAGAACTCAAAGATCACATAATTTTTTAATCATTCTACTTTCAATAATTCCATTCATTGTAAAAAGTATGTAAAAGTAGTTAGGGATCTTTGCTCTTGCATTACAATTCTACAATTTGATACAAAATTTATCAACTGTGTGTCAAAACCATTAGCCAATCAAATCAAATCTTTAAAAACAGGAAAAGATAATCCTCCATTATCACTTTGCGGATCTCCTCTGGAGATTTTAGCGTGATTGACACTTGTGTTTGATTTGCAGACAAAAACAATCATCAATTTGTTTTAGATTTTTGATGACATTAATTTAACCAACGAGAAACAATAGTTGACTTCAATCATTGTTTTTTCATTCTTTTGTCATCCATGTAGGCCGCACCAATGATGGATGCTGCACCAAAACCAATCTTTTTGCATCTACGCTGTTACACCAGGCCTATGTTAAAATACATCTTCATGCCGTTATGCCAAGGGAAAATCAAAACCCATGCCGGAATGCAGGTATTTGAGGATACATTTCCCATGATCCGATCTTGAATTAAAGAATACTTAAGGGCTTAAAACTCACACATGTCAATTAGCGACACTTCAGATCACCAATAAAATAAAATTAGCAATTCTCTGGTGAACACCTTGGCATAATTGCTCAAATTTATGGTACACATCTTTAAAACTCTCTGGGCACTCATTGTCCCCATACTCAAAATGGCTGAATTAATCTATAGCGTAACTCAGTAATCAATTTTAATTTCAATTTTTTTCAATTTCAAATTCACAGAATACAAAAAATTAAAGTTAATTTAAAAAATACGTATTCTGTGCGACCCAAATAAATCTAGTTTCGGCCGTAAATTAAAGTTGTAATAATACAGAAATAAAAATTAGAGATACTAAAAGCAAGGTGAAGAATACAAAAACTAAGGAATATTCCATTATAGTGCAAACCTATAGCCAGAGGCGGACTGGCAACGAATATCCAGGGTTGCTACTTCCAGTTAAAGGGCCCGTACCTACAGTAGCTTATTTATCACATACGTTGACTGCTGCTGGCTCTTCCCTCAAAAAATCCATAAGGATGCATTATCGTCATCGTGAGAAACTCATTTGCAACAACCCATCCCATACCGAGATATCGTAGCCAGCTGATTCGACCTTCTAACTTAGCATAATCATTACTTTCGATGTAACACAACTTTTTTACAATACAGTACCAGAATACATTGGGGCTTTTATCAACTGTAGGGTCGCTAGCACCAGTGGAGGGGCACAAATGAAAATCAGACACGGTTGTGTAGCAATGTGCCCCGAAAATTGTGTAGCAATGTGCCCCGAAGGCGCAACTCCATTAAGGAGTCCAGGGGCGTGCTCCGCCAGAAAATTAGGAAAAAATGTAACTTAGAAACGCTCTAATGACCATTTTTAGCATTTTGAGACTGCTAGACTACAATTTTCATCGCACTTAAATGAATTTCTGCCAATCCAAAAGGATCAACCTTATCTCCCATGATTTCTAGAATCTGTTTACTGCCTGTTATTGAGACTCGTTGCTGCTGCCACATAAAAAACATACAATACATAAAAATTTCTTTCAACTCTAGGGAACAACCTACCCTCAAACATGATTCTGTCATAGGATTTATTAGATCACCCAGAGTAGACCAGGCTGAGCAGACGCGGGGAGCCACCCAACGGGGAACTTTGTCTGCATAAACTTTTCTAATGCAAAATTTTATGCTGATTCCGAAAATCTTTGGTAAACGGGCGTCACCGGATGCGAACGGAAGTTATGGGCGTGGTTATGGGCGTAAGTTGACAAAAATCTTGGTCTCACAAACACAGGCAAATTTTTGAAATTTCATGCTGAATTTGAGAGAAATTGGCAAAAGTGTGTCAGCGGGCGAAAACGGACGTTATGGGAGTGGTCATGGGCGTGGTCATGGGCGTTGGCAACTGAATTTTTTCTCGCAAAACCAAAGTTTCCGATTGCAAGACTTATCTTCTTCAATTAAACATTAGCTAAAATCTATCCCAGGTATACAACAACAACAAGTTCATTGTTCAACTGATCAGAGTCATAATCTGAGTCACTTTCCCCATCCAAATCATCATCATAGACAGGGAATTTTGGCAACATTCTAGCAAACTGGGTAACCGGAATTTTAAAAGTAGTTTTGGACTCTTTGGTGGTGGGTGGTCATTTTAAGACTTGGGAACATTCTGGCAAATCAATGGTTGTGACGTCATCGATGACGTAGAAAAGTTACGGTCAGTGAAAATCTGACTTTTGAATTTTGTGTTTTTAATGATATGGTCGGAAAGAACATCTCAAATGGAGCAAAAAATTATAAAACACCAATTCGATTTGGTTTAATACTCAGAAGTTATTACGATTCGAAATTCGTGTGACGTCATCAAAACGCAAAACTAATATTTTGAGTCTTAACCGTTTCGTGCATAAATCTTTCTTTTGATGTGTTCAGCGTTGCTTTTAGGATAAAAGCATCATGTTCTCGGTCATTTACGCTAATTTTAGTCATGTCAAACCTTAAATTACGAAGAATGCTCGTAATTTCTATTGCGATGCAGCTAGGGTTCCGAACTACTATGAATGTTGAAAAAGAAGAAAAAGATAAAACATTTTCTGCTTACTTTCTCTGAGAATGGTAATATGATTTAGCTTGAGCGAAGTACTAAAAAGTGGATCTCAAGGTAAACATATACCAAAAAAATAGGGACACTGCTTACAAAACCTGAACAGCAGCATTTTGATACGTGGTTAGAGGGAACAGTCACTTGGTTAGGAAGAAATGCTAGAAGAAAGAGGGGGACAGCCATGGACGGTTGAGTCTCGTTGCATAGACGACACTCCATAACATCAATAGGTATGTCCATTTCAGTCGACAAGATTTGCGAAAGACAGGAAGAAATGGCGCGGCCACTTGCCAGCTACTAGCGATTGCTGAAATGAACTGGAGCGAATCTTAGCGAAGCCAATCGACCGATTCAGTTTCAGTTCAATATTTGGGCAACAAAATTTGCGCCAGAATAGGAGCCACACAGCCAGATAATATCTGAATCTGCGAACCTACCCTATCAACCCTGTTCAGCCTTTTTCTTACGTTTTTTCATTGTTACCATTCAGCGCTCGTCTCTGCTATTATTGGAGAATTCATAGTGGCTTGTCCCCCAAAGCCGCATTTACAGATTTGTACATTTGTCAACGTAACAACTTGCGAACTGCGTCTCTCACCTTGTAACTTTAGAACCTTAATCAAAATTCTTTGCAAATGTCAATTCAAATAGCTTGTCGGTTAATGTTATCCTGTATAAATCTCTGTATTATGCCTTTTAAGACTGATAAAAAGTGGCACACTTCGTACTTTAACACAAAAGTGAACGGATTCTCCTGTGTTTAGGGTGAACCGTAGTATTTGAATTCCCCTCCACTCCACCACCAAGCCTGGTTTCCAAACTAGCAATATCCGCTGACGACAACCGCCTATGCCAACACCTACACCAGTGTCTATGCCTTCGCCTACTCCTATGCCTTCATCTACACCTACACCTGTGCCTCCGTCATCGCTTATGCCTATGCCTTCACCTATACCTGTGCCTATACCTTCGCCTATGCCTACACCTATATCTGTGCCTTAGCCTACACCTATGCCTACATCTACACCTACGCCTGTAACTAAGGCTTGTCCGATGCCTATGCCGTCATCTACACCTACACCTGTGCCTATGCCTTCGCCTACACCAATGCCTACATCTACACATACGCCTGTGCCTATGCCTTCGCCTATGCCTACACCTATGCCTACATCTACACATATGCCTGTGCCTATGCCTTGGCCTATGCCTATGCCTACACCTATATCTGTGCCTTAGCATACACCGATGCCTACATCTGCATCTACGCCTGTACCTAAGGCTTGTCCGATGCCTATGCGGTCATCTACACCTACACCTGTGCCTATGCCTTCGCCTACACCGATGCCTACATCTACACCTACGTGTGTGCCTAAGGCTTGTCCGATGCATATGCCTATGCCTACACTTATACCTGTGCCTTAGCCTACACCTATGCCTTCATCTACACATACACCTGCTCCTATGCCTTCGCCTATGCCTTTACCTTCATCTACACCTGTGCCGATACCTTCGCCTACACCTATCTCTTCATCTAAATCTACACCTTTTCCTATGTCTTTGCCTATGCCTTTGCCTTCGTCTACACCTGTGGCGATACCTTCGCCTACACCTATGTCTTCATCTACACCTACACCTGTGCCTATGCCTTCGCCTACACCAATGCCTACATCTACACCTACGCTTGTGCCTATGCATGACTATGCCTTTGCTACATCTACACCTTCGCCTATGCCTTCGCCTATGCCTATGCCTACACCTATACCTGTGCCTTATTCTAGACCTATGCCTTCATCTACACCTACACTTGTTCCTATGCCTTCGCCTAAGCCTTTGTCTACAACTTATCAACATAGGTGTCTGCCGTCTTCTCGAGCATTTCCGGCTACATAAATCAAATTAAAGACCGTGGTCATAAAAAAGTACTTCGCTCTATCCAGCTAAATCATATTACCATTCTCAGAGAAAGTAAGCAGAAACTGTTTTATCTTTTTCTTCTTTTTCAACATTCATAGTAGTTCGAAACCCTAGCTGCATCGCAATAGAAATTACGAGCATTCTTCGTAATTTAAGGTTTGACATGACTAAAATTAGCGTAAATGACCGAGAACATGATGCTTTTATCCTAAAAGCAACGCTGAACACATCAAAAGAAAGATTTATGCACGAAACGGTTAAGACTCAAAATATCAGTTTTGCGTTTTGATGACGTCACACAAATTTCGAATCGTAATAACTTCTAAGTATTAAGCCAAATCGAATTGGTGTTTTATAATTTTTTGCTCCATTTGAGATGTTCTTTCTGGACATATCATTATAAACACAAAATTCAAAAGTCCGATTTTCACTGACCGTAACTTTTCTACGTCATCGATGACGTCACAACCATTGATTTGCCAGAATGTTCCCAAGTCTTAAAATGACCACCCACCACCAAAGAGTCCAAAACTACTTTAAAAATTCCCGTTACCCAGTTTGCTAGAATGTTGCCAAAAATTCCCTGTCTATCTGCCTTTTCTTGATTACTGCTTAGCTCATGCATAAAATCAGTGGAGTTTTCCGTTAAGCAAATGCAAAGGTTTTCAACAGAAAACATGATCTCCTTACATTTCAACTTGGAAAGAAACGTATTTTTCTGCTTAATCATTTCGTCTTTGATGATTTCGATCATTCGAGCCTTGTTCTCTCCGTTCTTGAGAAATTCTGAAAAGTTTCGTGGTATCTTTGACATTGCTGAACTTATCAGCACTTTGGCGGAACGTCCACGTTTAATTCGTTCAGAATTCTTCAGTCAATCCTTCCTGTAGGTATCTGCCACTATGTCTACTCTTTCATATCCTGTCGGTAAGGTATCGACAATTCGCTTTGTAAGCTCCATGTATGTGTCATTCACTCCTGGAAGTGACCGAATCAATGCCATCAAGTCAACTAAGTAAGCCGCTGTCACTTCTTTTGGAATTACGTTTGATTCATCCATTGTTTCTTGTTCAGAGTACGACAAAACAATTTCCATGAGCTGACTTTTTTTGGTAACACGCCGACTTCCATCAGGATTAGCAAATGCCAGAGGAACAGAACTAAGGAGATATTCCAATGCTGCTTGAAAATCTATAGCTCTGCCTGTCTTTGCTGAGTGTGCAAGCAATTTCGCTATTTGTATTGACCTTCACCCTTACTTCCCATAACTTCAGTTTGTATCCGGACAAAGCGTTTCAGATGATGATTTGGATGGGGAAAGTGACTCAGATTATGACTCTGATTAGTTGAACAATTAACTTGTTGTTGTTGTATACCTGGGATAGATTTAAGCTAATGTTTAATTTCTACTGATATATGCATTCGTGAAACTAAGTATGAAGCAGAGAAGTCTTGCAATCGGAAACTTTGGTTTTGCGTGAAAAAATTCAGTTGCCAACGCCCATGACCACGCCCATGACCACGCCCATGACCACTCCCATAACGTCCGTTTTCGCCCGCTGACACACTTTTGCCAATTTCTCTCAAATTCAGCATGAAATTTCAAAAATTTGCCTGTGTTTGTGAAAAAAAGATTTTTGTCAACTTACGCCCATAACCACGCCCATAACTTCCGTTCGCATCCGGTGACGCCCGTTTACCAAAGATTTTCGGAATCAGCATAAAATTTTGCATTAGAAAAGTTTATGCAGACAAAGTTCCCCGTTGGGTTGCTCCCCGCGTCTGCTCAGCCTGGTCTAGAGTGTGCGGAAAATTACAACGAGGATTGTTTTCGAATAATTGGCAGGGCTAGATACTCGTTTCATCTCAGCGTTTGGAATCTGCCCACATCAAAACCAAAAAGCCGGTTCTGTGTAGACAGAAAGAGTTCGCTTTCTCACTTGGACTCTTCAATTAACTTTTATTGTTCTTCCTGCCTAAAGCTGATTGATGTTTAAAACACAATGCCCATTTAGCTCTTCTTTCTGATTGGTGCATTTCGATCCGCATCTGGGTAGAAGTTCCGCTT
>JACTAT010000717.1:0-13000 GCA_014526335.1 Chrysaora quinquecirrha | reverse complement strand
ACAAATGTTATGTATTTTAATGATTTTGAATAACGTTTACCTATCCAAATATATTGAATGGTTATGATTTGTAATAAGCCCTGGTACTAAGATGGACTTGAACCAGCTGACAATATAAAAACAGAAATGCTACAGACGTGATTATCGCGATCTCATAATTGTCGCAGGATATAGAGATTCTCTTACACACTTTTTTTTATAAGAATATCCTAATTTTTGCCGAGGCTCAAACTTTTCGATTGTTATTCTTAAATTTCCATTGTTCTTTGGCAATTTTGAGCCTGAATATTCTTATAGACTGTATTCTTATAAAAGAAAAGTGTGTATTCAAGATAATCATAAATTCATAAATGCAAGTGGAAGCCACCTTGTCCTGATACAGTAGTCTCTGGTGTAATTGCAAGATCAAACGATCATGCAGTCCTAATCGCAGAACTCACAATGATCGTCAAAAAAGTCATGCGATAGTCATGCGATTGTCACTACCTAATGGAAACAAAACTTAACTGTTACACACTCTTTGTCCCAAAAAATATGCTTTCGTCCCAAAAATGTCGTCTTTTCACCGTGGCAAATATCTTGGACTCAAATCGTTTATTGATAGCCCTGAAGTGTCAAAGCTTTACAAACAACCAGCTTCTCTATGTTGTTCCTCACGTTTCAGTCCCAGGGTTATTAATTTTTATGTTTTTTCGATACTCAGCATTTTGGGCTGTTATTTTTCATTTCCTTCAAGTGCGAGAATTTTAAATGATTTCTTATTTAAGTAATTTTTAATGTAATAGCTGCATAAACATTTGGATGAACAGTATTTTTATATAAATTTTATCGATGATTACATATTGATTCACCAATATATTTTATAATATCTATTATATATTATATTTTCACACTATATCTTATATGTATATTATCATTTAGGTTCATGCATAATTTGATATTGGTTTTCAATAAGTGATTTTGATGTATATTTCATACGATACTAAATATTTTTGCGTTCTGGATTTGAATTTACTTGATAATGCAGCGTTGAAGACAAATTTTGCATTACAGTCATTGAGATTAAGCCTGCTTTGAGGAAAGGCACCCTGAAGCTCAAGCCGTTCATCGCAATGGCTCGGTGAGACAAAGTTTCCATTGGCGAAATAAGCACTCTGAAAGACCAACAAGCCATTCTTGCCTACTATGTCTATGCATGTCTTGTCTATACATGCAATCCAAACTATATTTCGAAACTAAACTTCCTTGAAAACTAGTTTCTTAATCTTATCGAAGAATTGGCCGTCTTGATAGCCAAAGAAGTGCCAATTTCTTAATTAAGTTTGTTTTGTAAGCCGCATGGTTCACAGAACCTTCTAGATAGGGTCTTCGTCCTCCAAAAGCACGCGGCCACCTCTCCGGTCCATTGATCTTTTGAGCACGCTATGTCAAGCATTATCAAAACAAGAGATGGCCTTTATCATGTGATCATTTTACTGGTTTTTCATTGGCTAAATCATGTATGAGCGAGATCTTTTGTTTTCAAGCACTAGAATCTTCTCCACTGGTACCTGTCTGGTTACCACTTTGATTTTGTCTTAGCCAAGCATAGGATCACCGAAGTTGAATTGTGTTAATTTGGATAAGGAAATCTGAACAGTGAAGCGAGATTTTTACGGAAATTTATCGAATTTGTCTCCGATTATTTTTAAATTTTGGATTAAATCTAGAGCTCTGGATGGAAGGGTATATTATGTGATTCGTGTGGTCGAAAAAATGGCCCGAATTTGTGTCTTCGTATTCTTGGTCTTCTGGCTAACGGCTGGTTATCTTGCGAAACACCACAAAACAAAAATGGCGAATAAAGCAGTTAGGCCGAGTTCTACAAGGAACTACAAATGGAGTTCATTGCGGCAAGCGGATATTCAGACGGATTTGAAACCCAGAAAACCAGAGAATTCGACGTCGCATTTACGCTCCGCGTTGGACGTTCTTGCACCGGAAGCGGACGTAAAAAACACGCAGGAATATCGTTTGCCTTTGTTATCGAAACCGATACCGGCGAAATTTCACAGCGAAGCGCCTCGGTCTTCAGCCCTGTCCAATTCCAATGATACTCAAAGTGACGTTGTTTTGAAGTAATTGATATGGACCCTTACAGTGGCGCTAAAACCCGCTTTAATAAGCGGTTTTTATTCTAACCGCTTTATACGTTGCTTCTGGACTTGTGAGCATCATCGCGACTTGTTGTATTGCTAAATTCATTATAAAAGAAAGAAAAGACATTCACAGTATATGTTACTGACTAAATCAGATATGGAATACCACCGTGGAGGCGGTGGAATATAGAACAATGGCTCCGCGTTGGAATATCCGCCGCATAGAGACAACAGTTAGAACAATGCCGCGTCCGCCAGTGAAAAGATATTCAGCGGCAGAATATTAGACTAAACTTATATCAGAGTTCTAAGAATTGATTTGAGGTGAAATCGACGCATTATAATCTAATGAAAATGAATGTGGAAAAATCAGTGTATTAGCAAGTGTAGAGTAGCTACAACTGCACTTGAATGAGAATTTGTAAATTTAGGACAAAATTATATGAAATGAGTTTCAAACTTTAATATAGACCAAATTCACTAAATTTTTCCCGCTACTTTTCTCTACGCAAACGCATACGCAAAGAAAAGCTATAGCCAGGCCATATTGATCGTTCTAAGTGGAAGAAAGACCTATCTTTTGGAACTTCTTCGGAATATATGAAGATTTGCCACCTTCTGGGTTAATAAAACCTAGCTACTGCTGCATTTTATATCTATAGTAAAGCTATCCTTTACTTCCCAAACCCAAACAAGAAACAATATTCAAATCAGGGGGGCAATTCACACCTTTAAAATCTCATACACTCTACTTGGAAATTTCATGGAAAGAAATACTAAATCCCTAAAAGAATACTTTTGTCTTAATAAACTTCTCGTACACTTTTCTGAAGAGTGAGTTGAAACCCATTCAAATCAACTGAACCTTTGCGCAGAAACCTAAGGTAAGACTCACACTGAAAGTTTGCTCAAAATTAATACCAAAACCTACCAAATACCCAATGAATGGCCTCTAAAGGGTACATTAAGAAGTTTTGATCAGATTGGTAAAAGTAAAGAGAAAAATTTCCCTCAAAAATCGCCAAAATGCAAGTCTATAGACTTGCCAAATGGCAAAAAAATCAGCCAAAATCAGGGTTTTGAAAATCTCTTTTTTATTGAAAATAAAACCATTACCTACCAAATACCCAATGAATGGCCTCTAAAGGGTACATTAAGTAAGATTTGATCAGATTGGGGCAAATTAAAGAGAAAAACTTCCTCAAAAATCGCCAAAAGGCAAGTCTATAGCCTTGCCAAATGGCCAAAAATAAGCGAAAATCAGGGGTTTTAAAAGTTTCGTTTTTATTGAAAATAAACACCATTACCTATCAAATACACAATTAATGGCCTCTAAAGGGTATATTAAGTAGTTTTGATAAGATTGGGGCAAATTAGAGAGAAAATTTCCCTCAAAACATCGCCAAAAAGGCAAGTCTATAGCCTTGCCAAATGGCCAAAAATTAGCCAAAATAAGGGGTTTTGAAAATCTCGTTTTTTATTGAAAATCAATACGATTACCTAACAAATTCAAAATGAATGGCCTCTAAAGGGTACTTTTAGTAGGTTTTGATCTGATTGGGGCAAATTAAAGAGAACAAACGTCCCTCACAAAATCGCCAAAAAGGCAAGTCTATAGCCTTGCCAAATGTCCAAAAATAAGCCCAAATCAGGTGTCTTAAGAGTTTCGTTTTTTATTTAAAATAAACACCATTACCTACCAAATACCCAATGAATGGCCTCTAAAGGGTATATTAAGTAGGTTTTGATCAGATTGGGGTAAATTAGAGAGAAAAATTTCCTGAAAAAATTGCCAAAAAGGCAAGTCTATAGCCTTGCCAAATGGCCAAAAATAAGCGAAAATCAGGGGTTTTAAAAGTTTCGTTTTTATTGAAAATAAACACCATTACCTATCAAATACACAATTAATGGCCTCTAAAGGGTATATTAAGTAGTTTTGATAAGATTGGGGCAAATTAGAGAGAAAATTTCCCTCAAAACATCGCCAAAAGGCAAGTCTATAGCCTTGCCAAATGGCCAAAAATTAGCCAAAATAAGGGGTTTTGAAAATCTCGTTTTTTATTGAAAATCAATACAATTACCTAACAAATTCAAAATGAATGGCCTCTAAAGGGTACTTTTAGTAGGTTTTGATCTGATTGGGGCAAATTAAAGAGAACAAACGTCCCTCACAAAATCGCCAAAAAGGCAAGTCTATAGCCTTGCCAAATGTCCAAAAATAAGCCCAAATCAGGTGTCTTAAGAGTTTCGTTTTTTATTTAAAATAAACACCATTACCTACCAAATACCCAATGAATGGCCTCTAAAGGGTATATTAAGTAGGTTTTGATCAGATTGGGGTAAATTAGAGAAAAAATTTCCCTGAAGAAATTGCCAAAAAGGCAAGTCTATAGCCTTGCCAAATGGCCAAAAATAAGAGAAAATCAGTGGTTTTAAAAGTTTTGTTTTTTATTGAAAATAAACACCATTACCTACCAAATACCCAATGAATGGCCTCTAAAGGGTATGTTAAGTAGGTTTTGATCAGATTGGGGTAAATTAGAGAGAAAAAATTTCCCTGAAAAAATTGCCAAAAAGGCAAGTCTATAGCCTTGCCAAATGGCCAAAAATAAGAGAAAATCAGTGGTTTTAAAAGTTTTGTTTTTTATTGAAAATAAACACCATTACCTACCAAATACCCAACGAATGGCCTCTAAAGGGTATATTAAGTAGGTTTTGATCAGATTGGGGCAAATTAAAGAGAAAATATTTCCCTCAAAAAATCGCCAAAAAGGCAAGTCTATAGCCTTGCCAAATGGCCAAAAATTAGCCAAAATAAGGGGTTCTGAAAATCTCGTTTTTTATTGAAAATCAATACAATTACTTACCAAATACCCAATGAATGGCCTCTAAAGGGTATATTAAGTAGGTTTTGATCAGATTGGGGCAAATTAAAGAGAAAATATTTCCCTCAAAAAATCGCCAAAAAGGCAAGTCTATAGCCTTGCCAAATGGCCAAAAATAAGCCCAAAGCAGGTGTTTTAAAAATTTTGTTTTTTATTGAAAATAAACACCATTACTTACCAAATACCCAATGAATGGCCTCTAAAGGGTATATTAAGTAGGTTTTGATCTGATTGGGGCAAATTAAAGAGAACAAACGTCCCTCACAAATCGCCAAAAGGCAAGTCTATAGCCTTGCCAAATGTCCAAAAATAAGCCCAAATCAGGTGTCTTAAGAGTTTCGTTTTTATTTAAAATAAACACCATTACCTACCAAATACCCAATGAATGGCCTCTAAAGGGTATATTAAGTAGGTTTTGATCAGATTGGGGTAAATTAGAGAGAAAAATTTCCTGAAGAAATTGCCAAAAGGCAAGTCTATAGCCTTGCCAAATGGCCAAAAATAAGAGAAAATCAGTGGTTTTAAAAGTTTTGTTTTTATTGAAAATAAACACCATTACCTACCAAATACCCAATGAATGGCCTCTAAAGGGTATGTTAAGTAGGTTTTGATCAGATTGGGGTAAATTAGAGAGAAAAATTTCCCTGAAAAATTGCCAAAAGGCAAGTCTATAGCCTTGCCAAATGGCCAAAAATAAGAGAAAATCAGTGGTTTTAAAAGTTTTGTTTTTATTGAAAATAAACACCATTACCTACCAAATACCCAACGAATGGCCTCTAAAGGGTATATTAAGTAGGTTTTGATCAGATTGGGGCAAATTAAAGAGAAAATATTTCCCTCAAAAATCGCCAAAAGGCAAGTCTATAGCCTTGCCAAATGGCCAAAAATTAGCCAAAATAAGGGTTCTGAAAATCTCGTTTTTATTGAAAATCAATACAATTACTTACCAAATACCCAATGAATGGCCTCTAAAGGGTATATTAAGTAGGTTTTGATCAGATTGGGGCAAATTAAAGAGAAAATATTTCCCTCAAAAAATCGCCAAAAAGGCAAGTCTATAGCCTTGCCAAATGGCCAAAAATAAGCCCAAAGCAGGTGTTTTAAAAATTTTGTTTTTTATTGAAAATAAACACCATTACTTACCAAATACCCAATGAATGGCCTCTAAAGGGTATATTAAGTAGGTTTTGATCAGATTGGGGTAAATTAAAGAGAAAAAACTTCCCTCAAAAAATCGCCAAAAAGGCAAGTCTATAGCCTTGCCAAATGTCCAAAAATAAGCCCAAATCAGGTGTCTTAAGAGTTTCGTTTTTATTTAAAATAAACACCATTACCTACCAAATACCCAATGAATGGCCTCTAAAGGGTATATTAAGTAGGTTTTGATCAGATTGGGGTAAATTAGAGAGAAAAAATTTCCCTGAAAAATTGCCAAAAAGGCAAGTCTATAGCCTTGCCAAATGGCCAAAAATAAGCGAAAATCAGGGGTTTTAAAAGTTTCGTTTTTATTGAAAATAAACACCATTACCTATCAAATACACAATTAATGGCCTCTAAAGGGTATATTAAGTAGTTTTTGATAAGATTGGGGCAAATTAGAGAGAAAAATTTCCCTCAAAACATCGCCAAAAGGCAAGTCTATAGCCTTGCCAAATGGCCAAAAATTAGCCAAAATAAGGGTTTTGAAAATCTCGTTTTTATTGAAAATCAATACGATTACCTAACAAATTCAAAATGAATGGCCTCTAAAGGGTACTTTTAGTAGGTTTTGATCTGATTGGGGCAAATTAAAGAGAACAAACGTCCCTCACAAAATCGCCAAAAGGCAAGTCTATAGCCTTGCCAAATGTCCAAAAATAAGCCCAAATCAGGTGTCTTAAGAGTTTCGTTTTTATTTAAAATAAACACCATTACCTACCAAATACCCAATGAATGGCCTCTAAAGGGTATATTAAGTAGGTTTTGATCAGATTGGGGTAAATTAGAGAGAAAAATTTCCCTGAAAAATTGCCAAAAGGCAAGTCTATAGCCTTGCCAAATGGCCAAAAATAAGCGAAAATCAGGGGTTTTAAAAGTTTCGTTTTTTATTGAAAATAAACACCATTACCTATCAAATACACAATTAATGGCCTCTAAAGGGTATATTAAGTAGTTTTTGATAAGATTGGGGCAAATTAGAGAGAAAAATTTCCCTCAAAACATCGCCAAAAAGGCAAGTCTATAGCCTTGCCAAATGGCCAAAAATTAGCCAAAATAAGGGGTTTTGAAAATCTCGTTTTTTATTGAAAATCAATACAATTACCTAACAAATTCAAAATGAATGGCCTCTAAAGGGTACTTTTAGTAGGTTTTGATCTGATTGGGGCAAATTAAAGAGAACAAACGTCCCTCACAAAATCGCCAAAAGGCAAGTCTATAGCCTTGCCAAATGTCCAAAAATAAGCCCAAATCAGGTGTCTTAAGAGTTTCGTTTTTATTTAAAATAAACACCATTACCTACCAAATACCCAATGAATGGCCTCTAAAGGGTATATTAAGTAGGTTTTGATCAGATTGGGGTAAATTAGAGAGAAAAATTTCCCTGAAGAAATTGCCAAAAGGCAAGTCTATAGCCTTGCCAAATGGCCAAAAATAAGAGAAAATCAGTGGTTTTAAAAGTTTTGTTTTTTATTGAAAATAAACACCATTACCTACCAAATACCCAATGAATGGCCTCTAAAGGGTATGTTAAGTAGGTTTTGATCAGATTGGGGTAAATTAGAGAGAAAAAATTTCCCTGAAAAAATTGCCAAAAAGGCAAGTCTATAGCCTTGCCAAATGGCCAAAAATAAGAGAAAATCAGTGGTTTTAAAAGTTTTGTTTTTTATTGAAAATAAACACCATTACCTACCAAATACCCAACGAATGGCCTCTAAAGGGTATATTAAGTAGGTTTTGATCAGATTGGGGCAAATTAAAGAGAAAATATTTCCCTCAAAAAATCGCCAAAAAGGCAAGTCTATAGCCTTGCCAAATGGCCAAAAATTAGCCAAAATAAGGGGTTCTGAAAATCTCGTTTTTTATTGAAAATCAATACAATTACCTAACAAATCCAATATGAATGGCCTCTAAAGGGTACTTTTAGTATTTTTTTATCAGACTGGGGCAATTTAAAGAGAAAATACTTCCCTCAAAAAATCGCCAAAAGGGCAAGCCTTGCCAAATGGCCAAAAATAAGCCCAAAGCAGGTGTTTTAAAAATTTTGTTTTTTATTGAAAATAAACACCATTACTTACCAAATACCCAATGAATGGCCTCTAAAGGGTATATTAAGTAGGTTTTGATCAGATTGGGGTAAATTAAAGAGAAAAAACTTCCCTCAAAAAATCGCCAAAAAGGCAAGTCTATAGCCTTGCCAAATGTCCAAAAATAAGCCCAAATCAGGTGTCTTAAGAGTTTCGTTTTTATTTAAAATAAACACCATTACCTACCAAATACCCAATGAATGGCCTCTAAAGGGTATATTAAGTAGGTTTTGATCAGATTGGGGTAAATTAGAGAGAAAAATTTCCCTGAAAAATTGCCAAAAAGGCAAGTCTATAGCCTTGCCAAATGGCCAAAAATAAGCGAAAATCAGGGGTTTTAAAAGTTTCGTTTTTATTGAAAATAAACACCATTACCTATCAAATACACAATTAATGGCCTCTAAAGGGTATATTAAGTAGTTTTGATAAGATTGGGGCAAATTAGAGAGAAAATTTCCTCAAAACATCGCCAAAAAGGCAAGTCTATAGCCTTGCCAAATGGCCAAAAATTAGCCAAAATAAGGGGTTTTGAAAATCTCGTTTTTATTGAAAATCAATACAATTACCTAACAAATTCAAAATGAATGGCCTCTAAAGGGTACTTTTAGTAGGTTTTGATCTGATTGGGGCAAATTAAAGAGAACAAACGTCCCTCACAAAATCATAAAAAGGCAAGTCTATAGCCTTGCCAAATGTCCAAAAATAAGCCCAAATCAGGTGTCTTAAGAGTTTCGTTTTTATTTAAAATAAACACCATTACCTACCAAATACCCAATGAATGGCCTCTAAAGGGTATATTAAGTAGGTTTTGATCAGATTGGGGTAAATTAGAGAGAAAAATTTCCCTGAAAAATTGCCAAAAAGGCAAGTCTATAGCCTTGCCAAATGGCCAAAAATAAGAGAAAATCAGTGGTTTTAAAAGTTTTGTTTTTATTGAAAATAAACACCATTACCTACCAAATACCCAATGAATGGCCTCTAAAGGGTATATTAAGTAGGTTTTGATCAGATTGGGGTAAATTAGAGAGAAAAATTTCCCTGAAAAATTGCCAAAAAGGCAAGTCTATAGCCTTGCCAAATGGCCAAAAATAAGAGAAAATCAGTGGTTTTAAAAGTTTTGTTTTTATTGAAAATAAACACCATTACCTACCAAATACCCAACGAATGGCCTCTAAAGGGTATATTAAGTAGGTTTTGATCAGATTGGGGCAAATTAAAGAGAAAATATTTCCTCAAAAATCGCCAAAAAGGCAAGTCTATAGCCTTGCCAAATGGCCAAAAATTAGCCAAAATAAGGGTTCTGAAAATCTCGTTTTTATTGAAAATCAATACAATTACCTAACAAATCCAATATGAATGGCCTCTAAAGGGTACTTTTAGTATTTTTTATCAGACTGGGGCAATTTAAAGAGAAAATACTTCCTCAAAAATCGCCAAAAGGGCAAGCCTTGCCAAATGGCCAAAAATAAGCCCAAAGCAGGTGTTTTAAAATTTTGTTTTTATTGAAAATAAACACCATTACTTACCAAATACCCAATGAATGGCCTCTAAAGGGTATATTAAGTAGGTTTTGATCAGATTGGGGTAAATTAAAGAGAAAAACTTCCCTCAAAAATCGCCAAAAGGCAAGTCTATAGCCTTGCCAAATGGCCAAAAATAAGCCAAAATCAGGTGTTTTAAAAATTTCGTTTTTTATTCAAAATAAACACCATTACCTACAAAATGCCCAATGAATGACTTCTAAAGGGTATATTAAGTAGTTTTATATCAGATTGGGGCTAATTAAAGAGAAAAATGTCACTAAAGAAATCGCCGAAAAGGCAAGTCTATAGCCTTGCCAAATGGCCAAAAATCAGCGAAAATCGGGGTTTTAAAAATCTCGTTTTTTATTGAAACAGATACCATTACCTACCAAATACCAAAAGAATGGCCTCTAAAGGGTATATTAAGTAGTTTGCGATCAGATTGGGGCAAATGAGAGAGAAAAAATTTCACTAGAATAATCGCCAAAAAGGCAAGTCTATAGCCTTTCCAAATGGCCAAAAATAAGCCCAAATCAGGTGTTTTAAAAATTTCGTTTTTATTAAAATAAACACCATTACCTACCAAATACCCAATAAATGGCCTCTAAAGGGTATATTAAGTAAGTTTTGAACAGATTGGGGTAAACTAGAGAGAAAAATTTCCCTGAAAAATCTCCAAAAAGGCAAGTCTATAGCCTTAAAAATGGCCAAAATTTGGCCAAAATAGGGGGTTTTGAGAATCTCGTTTTTTATTGAAAATAAACACCATTACCTACCAAATACCCAATGAATGGCCTCTCAAGGGCATATTAATTAGTTTTTGATCAGATTGAGGCAAGTTGGAGAGAAAAAATTTCCCTGAAAAAATCGCCAAAAAGGCAAGTCTGTAGCTTTGCAAAATGGCCAAAAATTAGCCAAGATAAGGGGTTTTGAAAATCTCGTTTTTTATTGAAAATCAATACAATTACCTAACAAATCCATAATGAATGGCCTCTAAAGGGTACTTTTAGTAGTTTTTGATCAGATTGTGGCAATTTAAAGAAGAAAAACGTCCCTCAAAAAATCGCCAAAAAGGCAAGTCTATAGCCTTGCCAAATGGCCAAAAATAAGCCCAAATCAGGTGTT
The DNA here is from genome assembly GCA_014526335.1 of Chrysaora quinquecirrha. NCBI lineage: Eukaryota > Metazoa > Cnidaria > Scyphozoa > Semaeostomeae > Pelagiidae > Chrysaora > Chrysaora quinquecirrha. The sequence goes on along the minus strand of JACTAT010000717.1, from coordinate 2,045 downwards.
TTAAAAGTTTGGTTTTTTTTTAAAATAAACACCATTACCTACCAAATACCCAATAAATGGCCTCTAAAGGGTATATTAAGTAGGTTTTGATCAGATTGGGGCAAATTAAAGAGAAAAAACTTCCCTCAAAAAATCGCCAAAAAGGCAAGTCTATAGCCTTGCAAAATGGCCCAAAATAAGCCCAAATCAGGTGTTTTAAGAGATTCGTTTTTTATTAAAAATAAACACCATTACCTACCAAATACCCAATGAATGGCCTCTAAAGGGTATATTAAGTAGGTTTTGATCAGATTGGGGCAAATTAAAGAGAAAAAATTTCCATGAAAAAATTGCCAAAAAGGCAAGTCTATAGCCTTGCCAAATGGCCAAAAATAAGCCCAAATCAGGTGTTTTAAAAGTTTCGTTTTTTTTGAAAATAATAACCATTACCTATCAAATACCCAATAAATGGCCTCTAAAGGGTATATTAAGTAGGTGTTGATCAGATTGGGGCTAATTAAAGAGAAAATATATCCCTCAAAAAATCGCAAAAAAGGCAAGTCTATAGCCTTGCCAAATGGCAAAAAATAAGCCCGAATCAGGTGTTTTAAAAATCTCGTTTTTTATCGAAAATAAACACCATTACCTACCAAATACCCAATGAATGGCCTCTAAAGGGTATATTAAGTAAGTTTTGAACAGATTGGGGTAAATTAGAGAGAAAAAATTTCCCTGAAAAAATCGCCAAAAAGGCAAGTCTATAGCCTTGCAAAATGGCCAAATTTGGCCAAAATACGGGGTTTTGAGAATCTCGTTTTTTATTGAAAATAAACACCATTACCTACCAAATACCCAATGAATGGCCTCTAAAGGGTATATTAAGTAGGTTTTGATCAGATTGGGGTAAATTAAAGAGAAAAAATTTCCCTGAAAAAATTGCCAAAAAGGCAAGTCTATAGCCTTGCGAAATGGCCAAAAATAAGAGACAATCGGGGAAGTTTCGTTTTTTTTGAAAATAAACACCACTACCTACCAAATACCAAATGAATGGCCTCTAAAGGGTATATTAAGTAGTTTTTGATCAGATTGGGGCAAATTAAAGAGAAAATATTTCCCTCAAAAAATCGCCAAAAAGGCAAGTCTATAGCCTTGCCAAATGACAAAAAATAATCCCAAATCAGGTGTTTTAAAAATCTCGTTTTTTATCGAAAATAAACACCATTATCGAAAATAAACACCAAATACCCAATGAATGGCCTCTAAAGGGTATATTAAGTAAGTTTTGAACAGATTGGGGTAAATTAGAGAGAAAACATTTCCCTGAAAAAATCGCCAAAAAGGCAAGTCTATAGCCTTGCAAAATGGCCAAAAATTAGCCAAGATAAGGGGTTTTGAAAATCTCGTTTTTTATTGAAAATCAATACAATTACCTAACAAATCCAAAATAAATGGCCTCTAAAGGGTACTTTTAGTAGTTTTTGATCAGATTGGGGCAAATTAAAGAGAAAATATTTCCCTCAAAAAATCGCCAAAAAAGTCTATAGCCTTGCCCAAAGGCAAGTCAGGTAAAAGTAGCACCACTACCTACCAAATACCCAATGGCCTCTAAAGGGTATATTAAGTAGGTGTTGATCCCCCTGAAAAAATCAAAAAGGTGTCTATAGCCTTGCGAAAAGCCAAAAATTCGTTTTTTTTTATTGAAAATAAACACCACTACCTACCAAATACCCAATAAATGGCCTCTAAAGGGTATATTAAGTAGGTGTTGATCAGATTGGGGCAAATTAAAGAGAAAAAACTTCCCTGAAAAAATTGCCAAAAAGGCAAGTCTATAGCCTTGCGAAATAGCCAAAAATAAGAGACAATCGGGGAAGTTTCGTTTTTTATTGAAAATAAACACCATTACCTACCAAATACCCAATGAATGGCCTCTAAAGGGTATATTAAGTAGTTTTTGATCAGATTGGGGCAAATTAAAGAGAAAATATTTCCCTCAAAAAATCGCCAAAAAGGCAAGTCTATGGCCTTGCCAAATGGCAAAAAATAAGCCCAAATCAGGTGTTTTA
>JACTAT010000714.1:0-26171 GCA_014526335.1 Chrysaora quinquecirrha | reverse complement strand
CAAATTTTCTGTAACGTTAAAGTAGATAAAAATATCAGGGACGATTTTTTTCAGCCAAACGGTTTGTTCAGAATATAATAACTGTATAAAGTTCTTCATTAAGTTTATCGTTTGATTGTAAACATCAGAATAACATGCATCTGTCTCCAAGGTTTTTTGTAATTAAAACATTGTGGATTGTGGTTTGGCAAAGGTGTCTTAATCATGTCTTTTGTCTGTTGTACTCTCTCGATCCGGCCTGAAATCTTGAGCAACAAGTAAAGCTAGAATGGGATTAAGTTTTTTTGGGGGGGGGGGGGTACCGGATATATAGAGGCTAAGATAAACAGGTCCAGACTTCCCATTTTCTCGCATATCTGGTCGGACTTTTGATGTGACCTTGCCGGTCGGACTCCATTTGAGAAGTGGCTGATCATGCAGCATTTAAGTTAATTGGAAATTGAAGCAAATACAGTCTTACATGTGACAAACGCCCAGCCTAAAAAAGAGCAACGCTAGCGCAATGTCCGAAGGACAATAATCGCTATCATAATCGTCATCATCATCATGGAAATTGTTATCATTATCATCAACATTCGACAAAAAAAATGACAGTGTAAGCATTTTGTAACAATGCTTATGCTCATAAAATCGAGCTGAATGGCACGATTTCTTTTTGTGATGCTTCCCATGACACTGTGTACACGACATATGAACATAAATTCCACTGATGTAATGCTGGTAGAGATAGAACAATGCATATTTAGTAGAAACCATTCTGACCTATTTGTTCTATTTTTCACAAAACGGAATAAAGGAATACCACGAGGAACAGGGGAACACATTATTTGTTCATTTGTTCGTTGAACTTTGGAACTTGTCATCGTTGATAAGTGTTCCCCTCTTTTGGAATAAAGGACCATGGAATTCATATGAGGAACGTTCCTTTATTCTTTTATTCCGAAATTCCGTAGTGCCCCTGTTCTTTAGTTCCTTTGTTCCAGAATTCCCAGATTAAGTTAATGATGTGATAGATGCTGTACTATGACGGCAACAGCTATTGTTACATAACTTCCCTTACATCAACAGTATTTTTTTAATAAAAAGAATGTAGATAATAGAGATAACAACAGCAGCTATTGTTACATTATTGCCTTAGCATCAACAGTATTTTTTTTTAAATAAAAAGATAACAATGTAGATAATAGACATAACAACAACAGCTATTGTTACATCATTTCCTTTAGACCATCAGTATTTTTAATTGAGAAAGAAGATAACAATGTAGATAATAGAGATAACAATAGCAGCTATTGTTACATCATTGCCTTAGCATCAACAGTATTTTTTTTAATAAAAAGATAACAATGTAGATAATAGAGATAACAACAGCAGCTATTGTTACACCATTGCCTTAGCATCAACAGTATTTTTTTTAAATCAAAAGATAACAATGTAGATAATAGATGTAACAACAACAGCTATTGTTACATCATATCCTTTCAATCATCAGTATTTTAATTATTCTAGTCCTTGTTGATGTTGTTGTTGATTTTACATACATGTGATCATTAATGACCTTATATGGCACACTATGGAACATGAACGAGACGAACGGATATGAAATTCATTAACCATATTTAGGTAAAAACACTTTTTCACAGTTTTTTCAATAGAATATTTGCACGAAGCAAGACCTGCACGAATTCACCTTAGATTTCCCATGAGAATTTTTGAGATGTATATATTCTGGCTTTTTGAGAGTATCAATCAGTTGGGACTTTATGTCCAAATGGAGCGGTGGAAGAACTTTCCTGGAGCTGCTAGCATACGGAGAAGGCTACATCTGACACCAAACCACGATGGCATATACAAATGTCCTGTTGCAGAATGCAGACACGAAGGATTTCGAAGTCAAAGAGGATGCAGAAAACACATCACTAATTCGCATACTTGGTACTACTACTTTGACAACTATCCTGAAGATATATTGGATGGCAAAGAAAAATCCGTGCAAGAAGACCCAGAAAAGACAATGAAAGGTAACGACTTATCTTGTAATACGCGGGAAGTTATATTTGCAGAGAAGTTCAAAGAATGGATGTGTAGTGCAACTGGTGGCGGACGCACGATATCACACGCAAATCAGATCTGTTCAAGGGCAATAAAATTCGTATACTTTTCAAGTGAAGACACATCAGTCGACATATCAACTGATGATCGTGTTGATTGCTACCTTGGATCTATCGAACATATAAGCAACTTTATACAGCACTTAGACCAAGAGAAGTCCATTGGATATGCTGGTAACGTAAGCTACATCAGTGCGATGATGGAGTTAATCGAGTACAGAAAGTTCAAAGGAGTGTCTATTGGTGTTTTGAACAACTTCAGCGTGGCCGAGATATTTCTGAAAAGAGCGAAGAAATTCATAGCACGTAAAATGCGTGTACAGTGGAGTGAACAATTAGACGTGGACACGTTAGAACGTAAAGGACATTGGGCATCTATGCAGGATTTGCAGAAAGTCATACCATTTCACATGGAACGTTACAAGAAGATTCTGGATTTATGCAAGAGTGACAATGGCTCAACTGTTACAACAGCAGATTTAACGTTTGCAACACGATTCATTACAACCTTTCTTTTCCTTCGTGTTAAAGGTACACGACCAATGACGTATCAATTTTTAACAATGGAGATGCTGCAGCACGCTAAAAAGAACGGTGGATTCATAGATCAAAGAAAATTCAAAACTGCTGAAAAGTACGGATTTGATTCGCTGATTATAGACGATGCATGCATGCAGTTCATTGATGCATATTCAAAACACGTAAGGCCATTGTTGAATCCGAAATGTAATTTTCTGTTGGTTAATCGTAATGGATCACAATGCACAAGAATTCACAACGCAATGGGCATGATGGTTTATGAAGCTATTGGCAAGTACATTCATCCCACGAGATACAGACAGATAATAGAGACAGAAAGTGCAGATAATTTAACAACAGAAGAAAGGGACATGATTTCACAGGATCAGAAGCATACGTCCCGTAATTTATAAAAGTTAAAACCACCGGAAACCAGCTGAAACCACCGCAAACCAGCTGAAACCACCTTAAACCACCTGAAACCAGCAGCGAAACCAGCTGAAACCAGCCGAAACCAGCCGTTCTCACCTTAGAACAATGAAAGTTGCTAACAGGATTTGAAAACTCTTTTGGGAATGCGCACAAATGTCTCATCAACAAAGAAGTGTAGATGAACAGAATTTTCTTTCTCGGGAGATATTACAGTTGAAACGTTGCAAGACAAACACTGCTGAAGCTGTTACAGCGCATTATGAGCGCAGCGAATTGAATTCAATATCCGTCGTGGATAAAGCGCTGTTTTAGCTCTTCAAAATCCATGACGGATTCAGTAAGCCAATTGATTTCAGGGCACATTAAGTGAAGGAAGATAATTTAAACACCCCTCACTTTAAAATACAGAAGTACCCTCAAGAAACAAAATGCCAACCCTACCCATATTTATATGTACCAAATAAAAAGTATTGGCCTATCCATTAATTCTTAACTCGTACACTTTTTACTATAATATGTCAATTTGAATCAAGTTTCACCAGGAAAAGTGAAAACGAAATTAGACCGTTTTGTTTATGAATTTTATACCGATTTGCGTGAAATACCCTTATTTATTATAGTCTACCAATTTTCAGAAAATAAAGACCCAAGTTTTATACCAAAATCATGAAAAAATACCCTTTTGGGCGGCACGTCCCCAGTACCCAAAATATTAGGTTCTATCGAAAAACTGTATAGGTATGCTTGATTTATAAAAGGAAGGGCCCCTCGGCGAAGCAACTTGCAGAAAACATACCATTTCATTTTGCTATGAGAACGATCAAATTGGAAAGAAAGATTGGAAAGTCGTCTGCGGACTGTTATCACATATCAACGATTTTTCAATTTTAACAAAAAATTATCAATGTTGGAAATTTACACTATATGTGTAGGATAGAATTTATACCAAAAAGTATTTCGAAAAGGGTTAACGCGCTAAGTTTTGAAGTCGCGGCTCTTCCGAGAGGCAAATCGCTAAAATGTTTGAGAAACGTCATGTCGACCACTCTTTCCGGATAATAGATTGGTGGTCAATTTCCCACGAAACACGAAAAAGATACGAGGAAAAAAGGAAATATCTTTATAGCAAAGGAAATAAAACGGTACTTACAGGTTTATACTTCTTCAAGCTCTGAATTCGACTGTAATCACAACAAATTCCAAAGACAAAGTAATTCCGCGTTGATACGTTTCTTTCATTTACTAGCAAAACGTCTCTTGAATAGAACACATGTTCCATTCCATTAATAAATTTGTCGATATCTCTCGAGATATCTCAGAGGAACGCGATTTGTTTATGCGAGCTAAGTGCGCATTCCCAAAAGAGTTCTCAAATCCTGTAAACAAGTTTCATTGTCCTAAGGTGAGAACGGCTGGTTTCGGCTGGTTTCAGCTGGTTTCGCTGCTGGTTTCAGGTGGTTTAAGGTGGTTTCAGCTGGTTTGCGGTGGTTTCAGCTGGTTTCCGGTGGTTTTAACTTTTATAAATTACGAAATGGTCATCAATGGTAAAAGATAAAAATTTGAAATTCGCTTCCGGTAGAACAACAAATGCATTGTTAAGAAGAGCAAGAACAAGCAAGTTCCAACAACTATACAAAAGAACATTTGGACAGACTTTGTTTTAATTCAATAATCTCATAGATTTTATTGTCAATTATCAATTATCTGATCTTGAATTTATATAATCTGAATACTTAGGTTCTTGTCTTTAATTCAACTTGATATACATACTCACTGAAATTTTGGGCTTTTTCTGGGCTTCTGGCCTCATTTTGATACACGTATAAAAAGTATAGGTGGGCTTATTGCCTCGTTATGATATCGTGAGTTTTGTATACATATGTATAGGAAATTTTGGGCTTGGGCTTATTCTTTATAAAGTTTTCATGTTTCCAGGTGAAATAAGCCCAAATGTAATATACGAGAACGAGGCCAGAAGCCCAAGCCCATTTGCCAATACTTTGTTAATAGGATATCGACAGACATGAAAACTTTCTAGAGAATAAGCCCAAGCCCAAAATTTCCTATACATTTCTATATAAAATCGACCACACGATAACGAGGCAATAAGCCCACCTATACTTTTAATATGTGTATCAAAGTGAGGCCAGAAGCCCAGAATAAGCCCAACTTCTGTATAGGATATAAGTATGACATCATGAGTAGCAACCATAATATGATGTATAACAATCTATGACAAAACTTGCCATGGATCAACAACAGCAAAGTTGTTTGACAATGACATTTGTAGCACAAAACTTCAAATTAGATGCATTTCTGAATATACTCATAAGCTTATCAACTAATGTGATGTTGCTTAGAACTCGTACCTGTATATACCATACATACCATACATACCACGATCACCCCTATCACAACCACCGCCCCCTATCACCACCACCACAACCACCCCTACAACCATCACCACGATCACCCCTATCACAACCACCACCCCCCCTTATCACCACCACCACAACCACCCCTACAACCATCACCACGATCACCCCTATCACAACCACCACCCCTTATCACCACCACCACAACCACCCCGACAACCATCACCACGACCACCCTTATCACCACCACCACCCCCTACCACCAGCCCCACAACCACCCCTACAACCATTACCACGATCACCCCTATCACAATCACCACAAGCACCCCTTCCTTCAGCACCACAACCACCTCTTCCACCACCACCACACCCACCCTACCACCACAATCACCCCTACCAACAGCATCACAATCATCGTGGTCATCAACATCATCATCATAACCACCACCATTATCATAATAATCATTACCGTCATCAATGTGCATACCGATAAACATCTTCCATCATTTGACTGAAATAGCTATATTCAACCAGCGTCCTGGAAGGCATTTCTTGACAAAGGCTATCTTGAAAACCTGGAATGTGGAATATTGGAATGGAATATTGGAATATTGGAATGGAATATTGGAATGTTCAAAACTCGTAAATTCGACGATAATTTTTGGATTCGAGGCTGTTTCGAGAAAGTTCGACATTCCAATATTCCATTATTCCAATATTCCAATATTCCAGTATTCCAATATTCCAATATTCCAATATTCCAATATTCCAATATTCCAATATTCCAATATTCCAATATTCCAATATTCCAATATTCCAATATTCCAATGAGACTCATAGAATTAGAAGATTTACCTGTCTAGACATTAATAAGTGGAATCGGCTACCGCAGACGCAACACAAAACCTTTCACAATGCAATCTGAATTTGTCAATGTCGTGTCTTATCAAACTTCCCCAGGTCGGATGTGAACAAAACAGATCTTCATTTCTTTATGAGAAGATATACGTTTATACCAGTATAGTAGTTTATATTCATTGAGTTAATACTCACCAGGAGTCGAACCTCAGGAAGTGGGCGTTTAGAGCATTAGCCCTTGAACTGCCTGAAATAAAACTACACCTTTAAGGTCGGTGATTGAAGCGGGAAAACACAGTTTCCGGCCAATGCACCTGTCGCCGCGGAGAAAGAGCCGCGGGAAAAGGGAAGATAAGAAGCAGAGAGTAGAAGGGCAGGAAGGAAGAACAATCAGGAGAAGTAACATGTAACCAAACCTCTACAGCTACAAGTAAGGGAGGGTAGGGAGGGGCAAAATAAATGACGGCGAGAAAAACGAAATTGAGATCTAGCCGTCAACTAAGAATGAACGATGAGGGCGTTAACTTGAAATCAGTTGTTGAATTAGGCGGAAGACTCTTGATTCATTCTTGTAAAGAATCATCATGCATGACAATTTCATGGATAGGCGGAAAAACTATGAATTGCCATTGAAGTAAACCCACACTCCGTGAAATAAAATAGATGGGTAGCGAGTAGGCATCCCAGGGGGGAGGACTTTATAGCCCCCCTAAATAAGAACTGCAACATTAACTCTCCTGGTGGCATTAACTCCGCTTAAAACCTCGGCTCTAACCGGCATAAAGTAAAAAGATTGTCTACAGTCTGTCTAGCTTAAGCGAAAACTCAGTTTAGGTGAAATAAAGCTGCCCTTTTCAGTTTTTCGAAAAGAACATTATTGATATGCATACGATAATGGTTTGAAGTAGTCTAATTTGGCCGAAGAACTTCACACACGAAGGTATAACTTTCACAAACGTGCATCCCAATAAATTTTTAAGTTAAGTTTAGTAAACTAACATAATGCACGATCTAATACCCAAATACAAATTGGCAAAGCCGAATTGGCAAAGAAGTAAAACATAGACGAGCATCGTCTTTACTCTACATCATCTGATCTAACAATCACTCTAGGTCAAACAGAAACCTTTACAAAGTGTTAAAGTTTTACAATATTTACTTCTATCTACTTTCTTATTACGTGGCATACGTGACCTTCACAATATACTGCTGTAATCATAGATCATAGCCGATCTTAAAGTACCCCCCGCGAGAATCTCCTCCCCCAATCTTTACAAGAATGTTTAGTAGGTGTCCTAGTTCTTTCCTGAAGATCACTCATCTGGCCCAACAAATGCACATCGTTCCAAAGTGCAAAATCAAGAATGTCCAAGTGCTTAAAAATCTCAGTTTTACCTCAATCGTAGCTGTATCGTATGGAGTCGTATTTTGTTGTATGTCCTAGTGGAATTCGGTTTAGTTTTCTGTTATTTCAAGTGTGCTCTCGTTTTGTTTCGTTATTTATAATCATTAATCGCAATGAAAAATGCATTGGTTTTTTTTTTCACTTAAATTCCCTGTCCTTCCTTCGAAGCTCTAATTAAGAAATGAAGATCTGTTTTGTTCACACCCGACCTCGGGAAGTTTTATAAGACACGACATTGACAAATTCAGATTGCATTGTGAAAGGTTTTGTGTTGCGTCTGCGGTAGCTGATTCCACTTATTAATGTCTAGACAGGTAAATCTTCTAATTCTATGAGTCTCATTGCAATATTGGAATGTTGGAATGTTGGAATATTGGAATATTGGAATATTGGAATATTGGAATATTGGAATACTGGAATATTGGAATATTGGAATATTGGAATAATGGAATATTGGAATATTGGAATATTGGAATATTGGAATGTCGAACTTTCTCGAAACAGCCTCGAATCCAAAAATTATTGTCGAATTTACGAGTTTTGGACATTCCAATATTCCATTCCAATATTCCAATATTCCATTCCAATATTCCACATTCCAGGTTTTCAAGATAGCCCTTGACAAAAGATGCATTTGGCTGCCAATGCAAACGCTCTGAATGAAATTCAAAGGGGTTTTTGTTCTTAATTCTCTCAATTCATATTGAAAAGATGCCTTTAGTGTATTATTCTCAATATCAAAGAAAGAGTTTCGCCTTTTGTTTACTAATCTAAAATCCGTACCCCTTCTTATCAGCAAGCCACTGGAGCGGGAATCTCATTAATTATTCATGACTGCTGGAAAGGTACAAGTCTATTTCTCTGGCAATCTCCTTTGTTAACACGGAATGGTGGACCTTTGGAGAAGGATATTAAGAAATAGACTTGGAGCAAGTCTAGTGTATCGTAGATCCACAGCTTCAATACAATTTATGACATCTTGCTTGTCTTGCAGAGCAATACTAACCCAACTGTTGTAAAGATTAAATTCAGCTGTTTTCGAGAGCTTGTTTTTTGCCTTTGGGGATCCAATTCTCGTTCAGCTCATTTTCAATTTTCTATGCTTTGGCCTAAGTTTGTTTTGGCGCGAAACGAAATTTTACCAGAATCAACTTTTGCACGTAGGTTTGTATTTGTAGTTGCTTGGCACTGCTTTCTTTCTAGAACAGATGCTGTTATTTTGTACATAAATATCTAAGATAAGATGGTAACGAAAGATACCATCTGAAAACGGATAAAATCTCCTAGCTTAATGTTCTTGTATCTGAATGTCAATGTTCCTCGAAGGTTCACTTATTCTTGCGAAGATTATCTAAAATTGTGCAAAACTCTGTTTTATTTGATAGATTGACATTAAATTGTTCTGGGTTATTTTGATGCATTTTTTGCACCGCTCCGTAATGCTTTGCCTGAGCAATGTCACATCTTGCATCCCACTTCCAATCATCCCTTTCGAAAAAGAATAGACTTTGTTGTAATGAATTTGGATTGAAATCATCACAACTTTTTGGGCAAAGCTGGAATCCAAAAGAATAACAAAGACCCTCTCGCATCAGGTTGTTGGATGCTGCAAGTGGAACCGGTTTCCCATCATAATATTTTCCACCATAAAACATGTGTTTGCCATGGACAGCAGCCCTTGCAATTGGAACTTTTTCATCCTGTTTCATTTCATTCTTGAAATAATCTGGACCAACCATTGCTGTTAGTGCCCTTTCGCCATTCCATAATCCATTTGGTACAAGCTGTAAATGCCAAGCGTATTCACTTCTGTGATAACGCCACACGTAATTAGCCATGATACTGAAATGGCAATAACAATAAGTCACTGGCAGATTTAAAACTTCAGGAGCCTCTTTAAACACTTGAGCGAAGGGCTTTTTATGCTTTTCTTCTACATATTTTCGCATCTCTTTAATATGCGCGATTTTAAACGTAACAGGAAAATATGCCATTGCTTGTATAACTTGCTTAAAACCAAGAACATACTCGCCTGTTTGTATCCAGCATGGATGTATGGGCATTCCGATATATCCAGCAACGACAGGTCTCTTGTTTTCAAATAAGATTTGTTCGGTAACTGCAGTAACAAAAATCGTATCAGAGTCGATAAAGCCGATGTACTCTTTGGTTGAGCATAATTCCGCATGCATCATATCCATATACATTCTGGCGTATCCCCAGTTGTGATAAATGTCGTTTGAAAGTGGTTTTGAATAGCAAATTCTGATGTTTATATCTTGGTGTTCTTTCAGCAATTTTGCGCCATATTCGTGGTCTTCTTTCTTTTCATCGTCTAACACAACAACAAGATTTAGTAGTTTCTTTTCAAAGAACAGTTTCATTGAAGGCATAGGCCAATTTTCAAGGTGCTCCATGCGAACTTTCATGGTTGTAAGTCGAACGTACATCTCGAAACTAATATCTCCATCTTGGTTCGGTTCGTTCTTTTCGTTAAACAGAGAAATGGCATTGTGGACAGGAGGTACAAAATTTTCTCCCACTTGATAAAAATGGTTTGTGTCGATGAACTGATAGATAAAAAGAAGTACTCCAAATGCGATTGTAATAGCTAAGAATAATCTGAATCTCTCCATTTTGTCGAAGGCTGATGATCGAAGAAACGATAAACTTTCATAAAAAAAAGAATACGACACGCATAAAGAAAATTCAACGCAGATCCTGGGGGATGCTCTGTGTGGAAACTTCACACACATGCTCTACATGCATGCGCACACACGCTGGGCAATTTGTGTCCGCATTCTTACATTTTTCCTATAAACGATTTCTTTTTTTTTTTCTTATCAATAAGGTCTACAGGCCGAGATGGCCCCTAACCTAATTTACAAACATAACGTAACCAAAAGTAACAATTGAAAGAGTTACAAAGTAATGATATAACCTACAGCAACAAAAAAGTTAAAGTTAAATTAAAAAATCGAAATCAGCTTAATATTGTTATTGTTTTTAATTACCAATTACAAAATAAGTCACAGTACAAAATTACAAAATTATACATACAATTTTGGAGATTTTCTTTTACTAATTTTCAAGACAAATCTTTTGAAAATCAATGCGCTTTTTAAAGGAATCTCTTACAAATCTTCCTAAAGCTTTAAGACAGTCTTGATTTTCTTGACTCATGATCCATATAAACTTGTCCCACTGAGTCAAGTTTTTAACATTTGGAAAAAACGTCTCACAGACATTCAGCAGTGTACCTCTTTCATGGATATTCAGATTTCAAGGTTACTAGCGCCATTATGAATTAGGTGAAAATTTTGGCATAATGGCGGCTCGCAGCAAAAACAAAAACAAGCCGCAGGTTTGAAAATTCATCAAAATTACTTAAAACAAGGAATTCGAATGAACTTTTGATTTTGAGGTAGAATAATTACTTATCTAATGAAATGAATTCATATTTGAAAGAAACTAGACGCTTTTCTGTGTTTTCTACTTCGATTTGCGGAGCAACCAGAAAACGGCCTAGCCAAGGTAGGTATTCGTAAAATCGTATTTTTGGGCTGGTGGGTGATAGTTTGAGGCCGTCTTTCGTGTTATTCGAAAGATAAAAGATGGCTTTACATGCTCTGAAGGTTTCGTAGCCCTTGACTTCCGTTTGACGAAGTTATGTGTTCTCAAAGTGGGAGTTCCATGTGCACAGTTTATGGAGGGGGGCTTTGGGGGGTATCAAAACCCGGAAACGCGTAAGAAAATTGGGGCAAACCCGAAAACCCGGATGAGCTTAGTTTCGACAACTGTTTTTAGAAGTTTGCACATTGACATTCTTTGTCAGGTTGAAAGCCCGAAAACCCGCACATTTTTACTACAATATCCGAAACCCGGGCTAGAAAAATGGCAAAACCCGTTGCCCGTTAAATATGCTTGACCCGAAAACCCGCACGATTTTTTGGAAAAAATATATGTTCCTTGTTAGCTTTTCAAAATTCAAGGATAGGGGAACAAAATCAGGGAACACTCGACCTGAATTCTGAGCCTGGTTCACGTCAGAAGTGGCGCACACCCCCATACAAATCCAGTGAATAGTGAAGTCATTTTTGTTCGAGAGATGAACAAGCCTGTGACTTGACCGTGCTAAAAGAGGCCTGGCACTACACGGTAATCTCGCATGCGCACCATTGAACTATAAATAAAAAGTCTTTTTATTTATAGTTCAATGATAGACTGATTACCTGAGTCGTAGTTTCGCTATTGAATTGAATTGCTGGACGCTCAAACTACGACTCATAAACTTTCACTGAGAAAACTGGCCTGAAATTTCCTGCCTCGATTCCATTATTTTGTGCAGTGAAAATGTGGCGACCCCCCGACAGAAATCTCTCTCATCTCACTTTTTGACTCGGCCAAGTCAAAAAGAAAAATCTCGAAATAGCTTCGCCGAAATAATGACGAAGGTTACAAAAAGCCTCTCTGACTGTTAGTTACATATAGTTTTATCCTATTGCTGAAATATGTACACCAGTTTTCAATTAAACAAAGTTAGCGTTTCAGTTTGCATCTGCTATATTTATATATTTATCAGTCAGTTCACCTGGTATGTAACTCGGCATCAGAACGCTCGGAGTCAAATAAAACAACAAAGTTTCAAATTGTGATTGTCATATAAAACATGAATTCCAGCACATATCTATGCAACAGTTTTAAGATAAATAATTGATTGTAAATAAAGTAAAAAAATGGCAATGCTATCTAGCCTAAAAAACAAGTCCGTTTAAGGTTAAACTGAGCTAACTCACTCACGAATACCGAACCTTCCACATTTTGTTCAGCTTTCTGCCTCTCTCTGCTTGACCTACTATACCTATGTCATGTTCTAGTACCGAATTTAATGGATGAAGATATTACAGATATAAAACTTTGTTAAATTTTTCAGTCATTTATGAAGTCGATAGCTATATCAATGTGCTTACCATTTTTGATAAACAAAGCCCGCCTTATCTCAAAATTACAAAGTGGAGGAAACAGCTTCAACTTCAACATGAAACTGGACTTGACAGCTGAATAAAATTTCACCTTTCTCTAAAAGTTTCCAAAAAAAAAATTATCTGCAGTTGCTCTGTGATACTTCAAATGCTGTGGAACCAAGTTCAGAAATATTAACTGTTATATTGCAGTTGTTTCGTCGTTCGCTGTTCCTTTCAATTTTTCTTTCCTTGCTGCATTCCCATGAATGCAAATCCAAAATTCAAGTCTTCGGGAAAAACTCTTCTTCTTCACTTTAACTTGAACACACAGAACCAAATTTCAGCAGAAAACATACCAAACTTTCTGATTTCAAAAGCCATTCTGGAAGGCTATCCATTTTTTATTTCAAATTTTGGAAAAAATTAACTTTGTTGCTTGTGTGAAGCTGTGAAGAAGTTCTCCCTCCATTTTGCCGACCAAAGACCTGATGTTATCCTGGGGGTCACATTTTCAGAAAATTAAACAAAAACTATCACGTGAAAGATCGATGTGGCTGAATAAGCCAATCAGAATGCGTTATTTGAAATGCTGCTCTCTGATTGGTAACCCAAAAAGTTGGGGTGGCAGGCCAGTTTCTAGACTCACTACACGAGTCTCTAGTTTACGCTCCCCTTATTCTGATTTGTCACTCCAACAGAGACTCATGTCCTTACAGCTCTGGAACTGGCAAAAAAGAGTTGCCTCGTTTTCATTTTACCGGTATGTGGAAAAGTCGGAATGCTACCGACCAGGGACTCTCAAGGCTCTCTTGCCTTTATTCGAGAATTAATTCCAATGTTTATTTCAAATTCTGTTGTAAAATTTCATAGCAAATCTAATGATGTTTTCGGCTTGTTTCTATCTGTTTTACAAGACTCACAACTTGTCTTTAAGTCTGCCGACACTTCGGCTCAGGACTCTGATGGGCCTAAATTCGGTGAAACTAAAGTGGGTCGAAAAACAATGTTACTTTGAGCAAAAACTCGATTTCTTTTAGCTTGAAGCCAGAATAAAAGCTTTTCTGACTCCCAAAATATTTTACTGTTACCAGCTTGGCCAAAAAGTCACTGAAATCGGGTCGGTTGGGTCCTGATTTCGGCAGCAGCAACTTAACATTTTCCAGACCGGTCCGAGCAATCCAGACTACGGCCTCACTCTGGAGTTTCATGATATAAAGGCATTTGATTGGTTCAAAAAACAATACCTATTGTTTTTGAGGCAAATGCTGCAATCTGATTGGGACGCCAATTTTTTGGCGCGGCTTGCCAGTTTCAGAGCTGTAAGGACATAAGTCCCACACTGAGCGATTTTGAAAACAACAACAACAAACTCTTTCGGAAACAGCTCATAACAGACTCACTCCATAAGTCCCACTACTTCGCTCGATGTTGTTGTTGTTGTTTTCAAAATCGCTCAGTGTGGGACTTATGTCCTTACAGCTCTGAAACTGGCAAGCCGCGCCAAAAATTGGCGTCCCAATCAGATTGCAGCATTTGCCTCAAAAACAATAGGTATTGTTTTTTGAACCAATCAAATGCCTTTAAATCCTGAAACTCCAGAGTGAGGCCGTAGTCTGGATTGCTCGGACCGGTCTGGAAAATGTTAAGTTGCTGCGGCCGAAATCAAGACCCAACCGACCCGATTTCAGTGACTTTTGGCCAAGCTGGTAACAGTAAAATATTTTGGGAGTCAGAAAAGCTTTTATTCTGGCTTCAAGGTAAAAGAAATCGAGTTTTTGCTCAAAGTAACATTGTTTTTCGACCCACTTTAGTTTCACCGAATTTAGGCCCATCAGAGTCCTGAGCCGAAGTGTCGGCAGACTTAAAGACAAGTTGTGAGTCTTGTAAAACAGATAGAAACAAGCCGAAAACATCATTAGATTCGCTATGAAATTTTACAACAGAATTTGAAATAAAATTGGAATTAATTCTCGAATAAAGGCAAGAGAGCCTTAAGAGTCCCTGGTCGGTAGCATTCCGACTTTTCCACATACCGGTAAAATGAAAACGAGGCAACTCTTTTTTGCCAGTTCCAGAGCTGTAAGGACATGAGTCTCTGTTGGAGTGACAAATCAAAATAAGGGAGCGTAAACTAGAGACTCGTGTAGTGAGTCTAGCCATCAGTAGCTGAAGTAATGATCATTCTTATCCATGCAATTTGAGATTAATTGGGGTCTGGACAGCATATCAGTAGTTTGATGACAAAGTTTGTCAAACAAGTCCTGAACCTCCCAAAATACATATTTTCAACCCCAGCAATTAGATCCTGCATGCAGTTGTAGTCCCACTGCCTATTCAAACTCCCCAGTAATTAGGATCCTAAGAATTTGGTCATGAACAACAGTAGGGTTACTTACATTTGGCACTTTTTGTATAGTAAAATGTCCTTGCATAGTTTCTTAACTTGTCAAAAATCAAACATTTTAAAATTACCTCATTGAGGAGTGCCCAGTGGGCTTAATGTAGTATCGTTTTCGAGTCAAAGAGGAAATGAAGAAAATCATATAAGAAGTACAATTTGTTTTTTATGTTTGAAAATCAATAAAAAGTTTGATAGGTAATTAAAACACAGACAGCTTCTTTGATTGTAGTTTACCTGCTAGCTCAAGAAGAGTTTCTTGACTTTTAGAAAAATGTCTTGGATTAATATTTTTAAAAGTTTTCTTACAAATGAAATGTGTAAGTTGTATCTCTGTTATTAATAGGAAAATCTATTAATCTCTCTTGATCTTGATTGAAAGCATTTTATTTTTAAAGTCAATTAAAATAAAAGAGTGCAGCAAAATTGATAACGTAATCCCATTGATTTTTACTTGCCATTTCATCAGATTAGCAAAAAATAAGCCCAATAAGATGCGGAAGTGAGATTTGGTAGTGGGTCATACCAAGCCTGGGCCTAGCCTAACGCATGATGATATCTAATAGCACTTGCTTGGCGGTGCCGCTCTTGGGTTGTTAATAGACTGTCGCGTCTCAAAGGCGCATGCGTTCTTCTTGGCTTTGAAATTCCACCTCCCACGTGTAATACCACTGACAGCCTGATGCCTGACGTCTAACGTTGGGCTAAGGTCCTCACTCAGTCCATAGTCAATAGAAGTGAGGACTGGTCTGGAAACCTATTGTCATAATTTCTTTTGTTCTATTGAATTCGGCCGCACAACTTGAACGCGCAAATTATTTTGGTCATGTGATCAAACTGAGGGGACAACGTTCGAGAATCGACTGCAGAAAACACCAGGAAAGATCAGGAACGACGAGAAATGTTCAGTTTATCATTCAAATTCTTGGATGAAGATAAGTGCAACATCACGTATGATAAGCAGTTCAACTCGGCTGCAGATATAAGCTAATTTCTCCTGAATGGGATCGTTCTTCTGTACTAAAGACGTCTCTCCCGATACCAAGAAATAAGAATCAGGGCAAAATTTCCGCTAGGAGAGTTCCGCTATTTCTTTTTAAGCAGGAAAATAGTCAGTCTTACAAGCTCTATTGTAGCTACAATTAATAACTTGAATAAAAAAAGCAGCAAAGCCATCCAAAAACTAAAATTTGACTTTATAGAGGAAAAATCATTCAGTTCTGAATGTTCGCATATCGTTTACTCGTTCCTATTTTTCGCTCGCTTTTCTCTTTGCGAAAGCCCTCTACCCGAATAGATCACCACACGCTTCAAAAACTCAGCAAAACTTATTAAAAAATCTTCAGAGCTTCCTCCTTGCGAAAAATAATAGAATTCGAAGATCCTTGATCGGAAGAAAACACAGCTAGGGAGAAGAGAAGGATAATGCTCTCAATTGACAGAGAAAAGGAGAAACTACTGGCTGAAATTCCGCATGTTAGTTTCTCCCACATCGAGAAAAACTTTACCTGCTTGCAGTCTCAAGCGAGGGAAATTTTACTCTTCAAAAGATGTACGCGATTCAAGGGAGTGAACGGCCCTGGCTGGAGCTCAAAGTTTGAGGCTCAACTCAAACGCCTCAGATTCTTCTCACAGAATCTTCCCACTTCTGTAATCTCTACTCTTTCGGCTGCACGCAGGAAAGAAAAAGTTTTCCGGCTGAAAATATTCAATCGATAGAAATCCCTAGAAATCCTTTAACGAGAGAGTGACGTCCGCCGATGCGAGAACCTTCTGGAAATATTAGCGAAATTCTCCCGATCAGGAATAAATTACTTAGGTCTATTTTTTCCAAACCAAGATTTATTTCCGCATTTCTCTGTACGAAAAATAACAGTGAATTTGGAAAGACAAATTTGAAATGTTCACATTTTCAGTATATTCGAGAGAAATGAAATTGCTCAATACTAGTCACCGCGCGCTTTCCCGAAAGCCAGCAATCTAAACCATCATGTATTAAGTTTATGTACAGTGAATAAACTAAAGCAAAGTTGAATGGGCATAATATTTAAATCAAAAACGCCAAGTTTCGCAGAGAAATCAAGGATAGTACAGTACATAACGCAAACAGACAAACAACGCACTCGCGTCCCCGTCCCCTCAGTTTGGTCACGTGGCTCGTTAAAATCGAGACAAAGAGTTAAGACAATAGGCTTCCAGACCAGTCCTCACTTCTATTGACTATGGGAATAGAATAAGATTTAACTCGCAAGTGCTCTGCCTGTGGAGAAGAATGCTGTTTGAAACTGTCTCCTCAAGGCCAGCCATCCTGAAGAACTCCGAAAAGAAACATCAAACTCTCGCAGCTTCTAGTTGCTCTTGAGTAGGATGCGCCATACTTCTTTGGTTTCAGCGGGAGAAAATCTCAAATCTGATTGGTAGAAATCACTTTGTCTATTCGCATCGCAAGCGTTATTACCGTGTGGCTCTGATTCGTCAAGATTTTATTGTTCAAAGACAATGCAATTGCCTGTTCATCTCTCGAACAAATTTGGAAGTTTAATTCACATGTTTCTTAATCTTAAACTTCTCAAAAAATTGTCTAACTTTTCTTTACCCCGATCAGCGATCAATGGTTGTGTTCGTAGCAGAAAATCGTGAAAAATGCGTGCTTTTCCGTGAACCACCAGTGTCTTGACGCAATTTTTCGGCGACAGCCATTGAAAACAGACTTAGGGAGGTATCCCCTCTTAGGTAAACCAATGAAGAAGCAGGAATAAATGAAGCAAAGAGGTGAGTTCCTCGCATGTCGCATCAGAAACAGTGCACATTGAACTCCCACTTTGAGAACACATAACTTCGTCAAACGGAGGTCAAGGGCTACGAAACCTTCAGAGCATGTAAAGCCACCTTTTATCTGTGCTTAAATGTGATATTTAACCAAAACATAATAGGAAAAACGGCCTTAAACTATCATCCACCAGCCCAAAAATACGATTTTACGAATACCTACCTTGCCTAGGCCGTTTTCTGGTTGCTCCGCAAATCGAAGTAGAAAACACAGAAAAGCGTCTAGTTTCTTTCAAATATGAATTCATTTCATTAGATAAGTAATTATTCTACCTCAAAATCAAAAGTTCATTCGAATTCCTTGTTTTAACTAATTTTGATGAATTTTCAAACCTGCGGCTTGTTTTTGTTTTTGCTGCGAGCCGCCATTATGCTAGACTTGCTCCAAGTCTATTTCCTTCGAGGGCAAATCACTCCAAAAAATCTCGTCCACTTTTGAAAAATCCTATTGTTATTTTGAAAATCCTTTAATAATTTTCAGGAAATTCTATTGTTCTTTTGTGAAAATCCCAAAAATCTCGTCCACTTCTAAGGAAAGTGATTTGCCCTCGGCCCCTGCATAATGTTTGAATTCTTCAAACATAAACATAGGGGCCCTATGGGCATGTTCGAAGAACCACTCTGGTTGAATATAGCTATTTCGGTCAAATGATGAAAGATATTTATCGGTATGCACAACGAAGACGATAATGATTATTATTATAATGGTGGTGGTTATGATGATGATGTTTATGACCACGATGACCATGATGCTGGTTGGTAGGGGGTGATTGTGGTGGTAGGGTGGGTGTGGTGCTGAAGGTAGGAGTGGTTGTGATGGTTGTGATAGGAATGGTCGTGGTGATGGCTGTAGGGGTGGTTGTGGTGCTGGTGATGGGGGGGCCGGTCGTGGTGATAAGGGTGGTCGTGGTGATGGTTGTAGGGGTGTTTGTGGTGGTGGTGCCATTCCTTTAGATCTTGCCACAGCCACATCGTCAAAGATGGTAATTATCATGATGATGATGGTGATTATGATGATTATGATGATGAGAATGATGACGATTTGCTTTGAAAAGTGCTAGACTTATTACCTGAGTCCCAGTTATCGCTCACCAGACCGAGACTACACCAAACCGAGATCGCTCAAACTGGGACTCATAATATTACGGACATTTTCTGGGACTGGCGGGAACAAAAAATTGTTCCCCGTTGAAACGAGGCTGGTTCGTTGCCTCGTCACAGCAAAATATACGAGCCCTATTCGGCAGCCGATTTAGTACTAAATCTCGCAAAAAGTTTTGAACAAATATCGAAAAAGCTGGATTGGTAAGAGCTTTCTGCAAAACAAATAGTAAGTTGAACTTTAACACGAAGAAACATTGTTTTTCAAGGCGTTTTAGACCCGGTAAATTTAGGCCATTACAACCATTTACCGTTGACATCATTGTCACCATGGTAATTTGAGAACGAGGCAGAAAAAGTAAGTCCAGAAAGATAACCGTTCGATTATGAGTCGTAGTTTGAGCGTCTAGGCCATTCATTTCAATAGCGATAACTACGACTCAGGTAATAAGTCTAGGATATTTCACTGCTTTAATAATTTTAAGATAACGTGTAAAAACATAAGACCATAAAGACTTTAGTTCGTAGTTTTGATTTAATGCCTGTTCAAGTTACTGCAATTAGTTATTGTCTTGTTATATTATTAGTTTATTACAAAGCTATGTTTTGATTCGCCGGAATTTATCGTGTGTTTTCTTTTATAATAACCTAAATTTCAGGTATGATATGGTTGAAATTCTCGTTTTGGACCACGGATACTTTTCCATATGTTTCCTTCATATGGACCACGATGGGACCATGACAAGGGCACAGGGAAAAAAGGAATGGAATAAGTAAGGCATGAGGAGATCACACACATTACCGATAATGGTGGACAGTAATCGAAAAGCTGCGTAGATGTGTTTTCTGTAAATTAATAGTTAGTTAGGTATTTTAGTTCGCATGATGGATCAGGAAAAGTTATTTGAATTTGTTGATGCCAGTAGAGGGAGAGTAAACTCGAGAAGGAAGCGAAGGCCATGTTCGAAAAAAGAGAAAGGAAACAAGACATCCAAATACAAATTGGATTTAGGCCCCTCAGAAGATTGTTCCCCTGGACAACATGTCACGTTCTTCAGTGAAACAGCACGTATAAGACGTACACAAGAGGCATCAGGATCGTGGGTTATTGTCAACCGTCATGATAGAGATGAAGAACGCCCATTGGTAAATACGAATAAGGTTGAGACAGTGGCAAGAGTAAGAGATGATAGTGTCAACAACGAACCAGTAGTAACTTCAGCTTCAAAAGAAATTGCTGCACATAATAATCCGGAAGACATTCAGAATCAAGAGTTAATACCTCATGATAGTGAATCAGATGCAGAAGGCAATGATTACAGTGATCACTGGTTTGACATTGTAAGTAAAGTACTGTACATTTTTATTTACATTATTATTATTAGTACATCATTATTAGTAACATCATCATTATTAGGGTACATCATTATTAGTAACATTATTATTTTTCTATCTATATTGTTATCGTCATTGGCACAGAATTTCTCTAATATTCAAGTGATGACAATTAAATTCTCCAATCCTTTTTCTTGATTTCGCTGATATATGTTATAAGTTTTATTCCATCTAAATTGTGCTTTGTTGATTAGTACCAAATTGAAGCTAATTTTTAAAATGGTAAATAGTAGACATTACACAAGTAGTTGGCAAGACTGAGTTGGTTGCTGCTGGAGGCTGGAGAATTCAAAAGGATGTTTAAAATCCCCCAAGCCAAGGTTCAACTACAGCAGTCTTTTTGACTGCTGTAGTGTACCTTGGTATAGGGGCTTATAGCTGACCATGCTGTTGTGAGTCAAGATGCTACCAAATGGAAAATAATACTTGCTTCATCAGACAAAGCAAGTAAATTTTGCATTTTTAATGCTTTTGTTTCATTCTCTTAAATGGCATCTCATGTTTATCATGCAAGGTTTCCAATGAAGAACAAGGTACATCTGTGAAGCAAGCCACTATTTACAGTGTTGAATTAAAAAGATTAAAAGCTGTTGTTCCACTGAATAAGAGGTATACACAGTGTGCTATTCCTGATTTTGATGAAAACTTGTGTACCATTCAGGTAAAGATAAAACTTTTTAGCTCTCGTTTTAAAAATTACCAGCAATATCAAATTTAGATCTGATAAAAAGATCTAAATTAAATATGTGAGGTTTTTCTGAAAACCAGTCTCTTGCCTCATCGTTTTATCATCAAGGATAAGATTGACTGTTCATTTATTGAAAAAATATCTTGGCATCCAAGAATCTGTTGTTAATTAGACCTCAAAATAGGTTATACTTGAGATTACATCATTCATATATAGTTTGCTTAACGCAAGCTACCTTTGCTTTTGTAGCCAAATAAACAAATTCTAATAAAGAGGAATGCTGTTGTGCTGTCAGTAGATGGAAAAGAGCAAGAAGCTAGGTGGATTTATATTTGTAGCTGTGAGCCAAGCAAACAGAAGTTTCTTGAAAATTTGCCAAAAAAACTTAATTGTTCCAAAGAAGGTATAAATCCTTACACATTGTTTTACGTCTTAAGTCATATCCTTGAATCCATTTATTTCTAAAGAAATAACTGAGAAATAGTCACCAATAAATTGTTGATAATTAGAAATGCAAAAATGATGTGGAAAAATAAGTGAAGCTTTCAATTTTTCCTTACAAAGAAGTAATGGGGATATATTATAAATTTGATTCTGTCATGGTGGACTTGTTTATAACTTGGTTTTGGACAAAACCTTGTGGAGACATACAACAAAAGAAAATGATGTGCATATAACACACTACTGATAAATGTACCAAATGCTAGCACAACGTCAAGTACATTGCAATAGAATTATAGATTAATTGTATTATAGCTTAATTTTTGTTAACTGCTTGACATAGAGTTATACAACTGACTCTTGCAGAACATGAATGCTATCTCATTTCATTACATAGATTTGCAAATCATAAACAGACAGTGCAAGCATTCTGACACTGTATCAAAATTATTGGAAGAAATGGACAAGAGATTTGATTTTTCACCAATAGCAGGTATAATTCTTTTTTAATTATATTTTCATGAATGGCAGATACTAGGATAGATTTGCCCACAAGTGGCATACCACAAAAATATGGATTTAAATGCAGCCAATCAAATTGATTCATCCTAAAGATCTCCTATTAATTTCTTTGCAGAAATGTTGATTCCCCAAGAAGCAGATTCTATGATGGTTTGTTTCTCTATTGATATCAAGATCATTAACTATTCTTTCTGTTAATCACCAACAAAAATTTGCATTTACTGCTTGTCTCTCTTATAGAAAAATGTTGAAATTATGAAAAAGTGAAATAATTTTTTTTATTCTAAAGAATTTTTTGTTGCAATATTATGTCATGCAGTATGTTCCTCAAGTGCTGCAGGACCTGATAATTGACAGAAAATCCAGCAAGTTTTATGGCTTGCTAACAAAAGCAAACAAGCTTGCAACTGGCTTAATAGGTCTGTACCAGGAAATTCTTCAACTTTTAAGACAAATCTTTACCCATGGAAAACTGTGTTTAAGGGGTCTAAAGAGCTTTTCTTGTCCTATTTCAAGTCCAAGTGCAAATAACCTGACTTAACGATTTGACATATACTTGCCATGGACATTTCCACTTCTCTCTATCATGGGCAACTCTTGCAGCAGTTGAAAGTGGCATAACTTGAATAAACAAACTTGAATAAAAAAACAATACATCCACATAACTTGAATAAAACTTCAACTTTTTTTCAATTTCATAGGAAGAGTCTGAAATCCTTGAGCTTCCATATGACCAAACAAAAATTTGTGTTCGTGTGCAAAACAACATAGGATTCGTTGGTATTGAAATAGGAAGATTACGATGCTCAACTTGTAAATACAACAGTTTGAAATGTTGCCATGTTCTTCATGTCAAGAATGCAACCGCAAGTGGAGCAGGTTATGTTCCAGATATAGCATATGACATGGTATTAAAAGAAGGAGAAAATTGGAAGCCATCTTCATTCAAGTTGCTAGAGCCTACATCTACCCTTCCTATTCCCTTTGAGTTGCCTTCTCCATTGGCCAAAAAGTTGTCCGTTGGTTTTGCCCAGTTTCTTGAGAAGGATGAAAATAATTATATTCTTGAACCACAAGAGACAGAATGCCTGATTTGTAAAGGGAGATTAGAGAGGTCAACACATAACATTGCATCATTATTTGACCGATTCAATCAATTGACATGTAAAGGTAAATGGCCATGGTAGTTTTATGGGTTAAGTCTATTGCTATTGTTAGAACTTCAAATAATCCTTTGCTTCCGCCATTTATAGAACATTTATTTTCACAACGTTTGTTCTTACAATTGGGTCCAAAACCTGCATATGTAAAACTATCTTGAGGGTTTCAAACCTTGCCAGGCATTTCCTTCTAAAAACTGGTTTAAAGCTTTACCCTACACATCTTTCCAGCTAAGAAGCCTTTATACTTAATAACCTGCATTTTTAATACCAATAAACCAATTGCTTTTACACGTTAATTGCTTTTTCTCGCTCAGACTCTTCAAATTGATTCTATTGATTTTCCCGCTGTACCCAAAAAGCTCACTGGTGTTGAAAACACAATGCCCATAAGTACAACTTTTTGATTGAATGGTGCATTTCGATTTGCATCCGTCTATAAGGGTATAAGTCCTGCCTCAGTGAATGTTTCCGCCTGTTTCTGACATCAGGAGTAAAGAAAAGTGACTGCATTTAACAAACATGTACAATCCTTTGTATTTATGACATTTTTATGGTTTGATGCCATTACCCTTGACTGCTTCATCTGACAAATTTCTTTGTCATATCAGTTTTTTAGTAAAAAGTGTGAAGCATGTGGAGAAGTTCGTTTGTATGATGGAAGTAATGATGGTATCTTAAACATGGGAAAAATTCTTATTGGCTATGACGTCCTGCGTGACTACATGTACCACTTTGCTCTTGGAGGAAGGTAAGATCCTGGCAGATCCTAAGTGCTGCAGAAATTATAAGCTAATAGAGAATACATAACAGATTTCCAAACTGCCATGCCAATTGGTGATTGGGGCCCCTGTTTTGTTACCCTCTCCCCCCTATCACTATTTTACTTCCGAACAGAAATACATCATCGGCTCAAAACTACTAAACCCTTTGTCAAATTCGAGGATTTGTCTTTCATTAACTCGTAAACCCTTACTGAAAATTCAATCTTTTTCAAGCAAATGGGTACATGTCTTTAATTTAGAGAGAAAATGCCATTTGGTTTAAATGATTGTCTTAATCACTTATTACATATGTTTTTATCTCATTGAAACCCGACCAATGCTACTCGAGGATTTCATATTCTTTTATTCAAAGCTCCACCTTACATAGCTATTACGATGCTTGGAAAAGACAGCAAATTGACTATGGTAACCCTGACTTCGGAAAAAGCTGCAGTTATCAACATTGGAGAGGAAGTTGGTACTCCTACCTAGAACTGCTGGACATACGCTACGACCAATGGAACGCATGCCAGACTTGTGGCCCATGTCCCGATGTAGTCATATGTGATGGTACCAGTCTGGGATTCAGAAAACAGCTGTTGCTTCAAGCAAAGCCTAGTATCACCAGCGAAAGCATAATTTCGCGAAAATCGTGAGAAATCTTTTACCTGTAGATACTATTTTGTCGGTTTTCTCTTTATCTATCAATAAGAATGGCAATTCATGGGCGAATTTCCTTTCGAGAGCAATAAATAATTTGCAGATACTTTTCCCAGTCTCCCAAGATGCCTCTCCTAGGTAAATCTTGGAAAATCCGTTGAGAACTTAATTACTACTAGATACCGTAGAAAGATACTCTCTTTGGGCTAAAGGCATCATAGTCCATGTGGAAACATCTTTTAAGTGATGTTATCGTTTTATAAATTACGCCTGAAGTACCGTCAACGGGGGTGACATTGATCAAATTTAAATGTTTTTTGCAAATATTTAAAAAAATGCATTTGGTAAGGTCATTAAATCATATCAACAATAACACTACCAATTAAATAAACACCATGGCATCATAAAAGTATTGTTTTGTGATATTTTACTTAAAATATCTCAATTTGAAAACTGAACAAAGTCACCCGCAAAATGGGATGACTTTGTTCAGTCAAAATTTTTTCATTTCTCAGGCACTACAAGGAAGTGGACAATGTCATTTGACTTTCTTTTTCATCTAGAGCTCAAAATAAATACATAGAACCCATTTTAAGCAGTAAACAACTGGGGTACACCATTTTTTTGCATTACTCTGTTAAAAATTTCTCGCGAACATTGTTCTGCAAGAGGAAACCTAAATGTTGACATTTTGCAGAAAAAATGGTCTCAGAATGCAGCTATTCAATGATTATTCATGTTTGCAGTGATTTTAGGGTGCTTAGTGGTGTAGTTGACCATAAAAACCCTCATTTAATGCTGATGGCAAAAACACCTTTTTCGGGGTCACTTTGATCAAATTTTACTAGAAAAATAAAAAGATGACTTAAAAGAGTTGCACTCCTTTGAAACACTCTATCTATCTTCTTCTTGTGTAGAAAAAATCAGCTCAGTAGGATTAAAGCCAGTGAAACAATTCTATCCTCTTTATGTGCCACTTTTCTCAGTGTCACATATGTCATTCTATTGTCCTGTATTGTTATGTAAATGAGGGTTGCCATGCAACAATGTATTTAAACCTTCCTACCAACCCCCCTCCTTGTATCCCTATGCAAACTGCCTTCTAAATTGAAGCTAGGCAGTTATAACATCCATTTAGCCTGAAGAGGTTTGGGTGAACAAAATTACCCCGCTGAACAAAGTCACCCCCATTGACGGTAATGCATGAGATTATGCGCCACTCTACAAACAGGTAAGATGCTGCCTGAGGTTGAAGGCATGCATCATACGATGATGTGTAACGATGTGCATGAAGCTCATGTTACATATGATTACGTCGAATACAATAAGAGAAAATAAGATAAATTTGAATGGTAAAAACGGCCCAAAAACACGTGGGGTTTGTAGCATACTCTGCTGCGTACATACGAATGTAGTGAATACAATACATATATTATATTAATATATTAGATAATTATCAAAATTGCGCGATTTCAGTGTTATACTCGTTACTCTTCATTATATTATAGGCAGTTCCAAGATCGACTAGCTGTTTCAGATCCTGCAACAA
>JACTAT010000071.1:0-43000 GCA_014526335.1 Chrysaora quinquecirrha | reverse complement strand
TATATAGCCTTGCCAAATGGTCAAAAATCGTGCAAGATCAGGGGCTTTGAAAACTCCCCTTTTTGTTAAAAAAAAACGTTATTAAATCATACCAAATACCACCTGAGTTGCATCTAGGAGATAAATAAATAAAGTGATTTTCTGCCCAAATAAGCCCAAAGTGGGAGAAAAAACTTTCCAAAAATATCGCCAAAAAGGCAAGTCTATACAATTGCTAAATGGAAAAAAATCTGGCAAAATCAGGGGCTTTGAAAACTCCCCTTTTTGTTTAAAAAAAGTTATTAAATCATACCAAATACCACCTGAGTTGCTTCTAGGGGGTAAATAAAGTGTTTTTCTCCACAAATAAGCCCAAAGTGGGAGAAACAATTTTCCAAAAAAAATCGCCAAAAAGGCAAGTCTATAGCCTTGCCAAATGGCCAAAAATCTGGCAAAATCAGGGGTTTTGAAAACTCCCCTTTTTCTTTAAAATTAGTTATTAAACCATACCAAATACCACCTGAGTTGCTTCTAGGGGTAAATAAAGTGATTTTCTGCCCAAATAAGCCAAAAGTAGGAGAAACAATTTTGCAAAAAATATCGCCAAAAAGGCAGGTCTATAGCCTTGCCAAATGGCCAAAAATCGGGCAAAATCAGAGGCTTTGAAAATTCCCCTTTTTGTTTAAAAAAAGTTATTAAATCATACCAAATACCACCTGAGATGCTTCTAGGGGGAAAAAAGTGATTTTCTGCCCAAATAAGCCCAAAGTGGGAGAAAAAACTTTCCAAGAAAACTTCGCCAAAAAGGCAGGTCTATAGCCTTGCCAAATGGCCAAGAATCTGGCATAATCAGGGGTATTTAAAACTCCCCCTTTTCTTTAAAATTCGTTATTAAACCGTACCAATTACAACCTGAGTTTCTTCTAGAGGGTAAATAAAGTGATTTTCTGCCCAAATAAGCCCAAATTAGGAGAAACAATTTTGCAAAAAAAATTGTCAAAAAGGCAAGTCTATAGCCTTGCCAAATGGCCGAAAATCTGGCAAAATCAGGCGCTTTGAAAACTCCCCGTTTTCTTTAATAAAAGTTATTAAATCATACCAAAGACAACCTGAGTTGCTTCTAGGGGGTAAATAAAATGATTTTCTACCCAAATAAGCCCAAATAAGGAGAAACAATTTTGCAAAAAAAATCGTCAAAAAGGCAAGTCTATATATAGCCTTGCCAAATGGCCAAAAATCGGGCAAAATCAGGCGCTTTGAAAATTCCCCGTTTTGTTTAATAAAAGTTATTAAATCATACCAAAGACCACCTGAGATGCTTCTAGGGGGTAAATAAAGTGATTTTCTGCCCAAATAAGCCCAAATAAAGAGAAATAATTTTGCAAAAAAAATCGTCGGAAAGGCAAGTCTATATATAGCCTTGCCAAATGGTCATAAATCGTGCAAGATCAGGGGCTTTGAAAACTCCCCTTTTTATTAAAAAAAAACGTTATTAAATCATACCAAATACCACCTGAGTTGCATCTAGGAGATAAATAAAGTGATTTTCTTCCCAGATAAGCCCAAAGTGGGAGAAAAAACTTTCCAAAAATATCGCCAAAAAGGCAAGTCTATACCATTGCTAGATGGAAAAAAATCTGGCAAAATCAGGGGCTTTGAAAACTCCCCTTTTCGTTTAAAAAAGTTATTAAATCATACCAAATACCACCTGAGATGCTTCTAGGGGTAAATAAAGTGTTTTTCTCCACAAATAAGCCCAAATAGGAAGAAAAAATTTTGCAAAAAAAATCGCCAAAAAGGCAAGTCTATAACCTTGCCAAATGACCAAAAATCGAGCAAAATCAGGGGTTTTGAAAACTCCCCTTTTTGTTTGAAAAAAGTTGTTAAATCATACCAAATACCACCTGAGATGCTTCTAGGAGGTAAATAAAGTGTTTTTCTCTACAAATAAGCCCAAAGTGGGAGAAAAAACTTTCCAAAAAAAATTCGTAAAGAAGGCAAGTCTATAGCCTTGCCAAATGGCCAAAAATTGGGCAAAATCAGGGGTTTTGAAAACTCCCATTTTTCTTCAAAATTAGTTATTAAACCATACCAAATACCACCTGAGTTTCTTCTACGTTGTAAATAAAGTGATTTTCTTCCCAAATAAGCCCAAAGAAGGAGAAACAATTTTGCAAAAAATATAGCCAAATAGGCAAGTCTATAGCCTTGCCTAATGGCCAAAAATCTGGCATAATCAGGGGTATTTAAAACTCCCCTTTTTCTTTAAAATTAGTTATTAAACCATACCAATTACCACTTGAGTTTCTTCTAGAGGGTAAATAAAGTGATTTACTGCCCAAGTAAGGAGAAACAATTTTGCAAAAAAAATCGTCGAAAAGGCAAGTCTATAGCCTTGCCAAATGGCCAAGAATCAGGCAAAATCAGGGGCTTTGAAAACTCCCCTTTTTGTTTAAAAAAAGTTATTAAATCATACCAAATACCACCTGAGTTGCTTCTAGGAGGTAAATAAAGTGATTTTCTGCCCAAATAAGCCCAAAGTGGGAGAAAAAACTTTCCAAAAATATCGCCAAAAAGGCAAGTCTATACCATTGCTAAATGGAAAAAAATCTGGCAAAATCAGGGGCTTTGAAAACTCCCCTTTTCGTTTAAAAAAGTTATTAAATCATACCAAATACCACCTGAGATGCTTCTAGGAGGTAAATAAAGTGTTTTTCTCTACAAATAAGCCCAAAGTGGGAGAAAAAACTTTCCAAAAAAATCGTTTTGAAAAAAAAAGGCAAGTCTATAGCCTTGCCAAATGGCCAAAAATTGGGCAAAATCAGGGGTTTTGAAAACTCCCATTTTTCTTCAAAATTAGTTATTAAACCATACCAAATACCACCTGAGTTTCTTCTACGCTGTAAATAAAGTGATTTTCTTCCCAAATAAGCCCAAAGAAGGAGAAACAATTTTGCAAAAAAATCGCCAAAAAGGCAAGTCTATAGCCTTGCCAAATGGCCAAAAATCTGGCAAAATCAGGGGTTTTGAAAACTCCTCTTTTCTTTAAAATTAGTTATTAAATCATACCAAATACCACCTGAGTTGCTTCTAGGGGTAAATAAAGTGATTTTCTGCCCAAATAAGCCCAAGTAAGGAGAAACAATTTTGCAAAAAAAATCGTCAAAAAGGCAAGTCTATAGCCTTGCCAAATGGCCAAAAATCCGGCAAAATCAGGCGCTTTGAAAACTCCCCGTTTTGTTTAATAAAAGTTATTAAATCATACCAAAGACCACCTGAGATGCTTCTAGGGGGTAAATAAAGTGATTTTCTACCCAAATAAGCCCAAATAAGGAGAAAAAAGTTTGCAAAAGAAATCGTCAGAAAGGCAAGTCTATAATCTTGCCAAATGACCAAAAATCGAGCAAAATCAGGGGCTTTGAAAACTCCCCTTTTTGTTTTAAAAAAGTTATTAGATCATACCAAATACCACCTGAGATTCTTCTAGGGGGTAAATAAAGTGATTTTCTGCCCAAATATGCCCAAGTAAAGAGAAACAATTTTGCAGAAAAAATCGTCGGAAAGGCAAGTATATAGCCTTGCCAAATGGTCAAAAATCATGCAAGATTAGGGGCTTTGAAAACTCCCCTTTTTGTTAAAAAAAACGTTATTAAATCATACCAAATACCACCTGAGTTGCATCTAGGAGATAAATAAATAAAGAGATTTTCTGCCCAAATAAGCCCAAAGTGGGAGAAAAAACTTTCCAAAAAAAATTCGCCAAAAAGGCAGGTCTATAGCCTTGCCAAATGGCCAAGAATCTGGCATAATCAGGGGCATTTAAAACTCCCCTTTTTCTTTAAAATTAGTTATTAAACCATACCAATTACCACCTGAGTTTCTTCTAGAGGGTAAATAAAGTGATTTTCTGCCCAAATAAGCCCAAATAAGGAGAAACAATTTTGCAAAAAAAATCGTCAAAAAGGCAAGTCTATAGCCTTGCCAAATGGCCAAAAATCGGGCAAAATCAGGGCTTTGAAAACTGCCCTTTTTGTTTAATAAAAGTTATTAAATCATACCAAATACCACCTGAGATGCTTCTAGGGGTAAATAAAGTGATTTTCTGCCCAAATAAGCCCAAATAGGAAGAAAAATTTTGCAAAAAAATCGCCAGAAAGGCAAGTCTATAACCTTGCCAAATGACCAAAAATCTGGCAAAATCAGGGCTTTGAAAACTCCCTTTTGTTTAAAAAAGTTATTAAATCATACCAAATACCACCTGAGTTGCTTCTAGGGGGTAAATAAAGTGTTTTTGTCCACAAATAAGCCCAAATAGGGAGAAAAAATTTTGCAAAAAAAGTCGCCAAAAAGGCAAGTCTATAGCCTTGCCAAATGATCAAAAATCTGGCAAAGTAAGGGGCTTTGAAAATTCCCCTTTTTGTTTAAAAAAAGTTATTAAATCATACCAAATACCACCTGAGATGCTTCTAGGGGGTAAAAAAGTGATTTTCTGCCCAAATAAGCCCAAAGTGGGAGAAAAAACTTTCCAAAAAAAATTTCGCCAAAAAGGCAGGTCTATAGCCTTGCCAAATGGCCAAGAATCTGGCAAAATCAGGGGTTTGGAAAACTCCCATTTTTCTTTAAAATTAGTCATTAAACCATACCAAATACCACCTGAGTTGCTTCCTGCATGTAAATAAAGTGATTTTCTGCCAAAATAAGCCCAAATAAGAAGAAGCAATTTTGAAAAAAATATAGCCAAAAAGGCAAGTCTATAGCCTTGCCTAATGGCCAAAAATCTGGCATAATCAGGGGTATTTGAAACTCCCCTTTTTCTTTAAAATTAGTTATTAAACCATACCAAATACCACCTGAGTTGCTTCTAGGGGTAAATAAAGTGTTTTTCTACCCAAATAACCCCAAATAATGAGAAAAAAGTTTGCAAAAAAAATCGTCAGATAGGCAAGTCTATAACCTTGCCAAATGACCAAAAATCGGTCAAAATCAGGCGCTTTGAAAACTCCCCTTTTTGTTTGAAAAAGGTTATTAAATCATACCAAATACCACCTGATATCTTTCCAGGGGGTAAATAAAGTGTTTTTGTCCACAAATAAGCCCAAATAGGGAGAAAAAATTTTGCAAAAAAATCGCCAAAAACGCAAGTCTATAGCCTTGCCAAATGGCCGAAAATCGGGCAAAATCAGGCGCTTTGAAAACTCCCCGTTTTGTTTAATAAAAGTTATTAAATCATACCAAAGACCACCTGAGTTGCTTCTAGGGGGTAAATAAAATTATTTTCTACGCAAATAAGCCCAAATAAGGAGAAACAATTTTGCAAAAAAAATCGCCAAAAAGGCAAGTCTATTACCTTGCCAAATGGCCAAAAATCTGGCAAAATCAGGGCTTTGAAAACTCCCTTTTGTTTAAAAAAGTTATTAAATCATACCAAATACCACCTGAGATGCTTCTAGGGGTAAATAAAGTGATTTTCTCTACAAATAAGCCCAAACTGGGAGAAAAATTTTCCAAAAAAATCGCCGTAAAAGGCAAGTCTATAGCCTTGCCAAATGGCCAAAAATCGGGCAAAATCAGGGGTTTTGAAAACTCCAATTTTTCTTCAAAATTAGTTATTAAACCATACCAAATACCACCTGAGGTTCTTCTAGAGGGTAAATAAAGTGATTTTCTGCCCAAATAAGCCCAAATAAGGAGAAAAACTTTCCAAAAAAATCGCCAAAAGGCAAGTCTATAGCCTTGCCAAATGGCCAAGAATCTGGCAAAATCAGGGGTTTGAAAACTCCCTTTTCTTTAAAATTAGTTCTTAAACCATACCAAATACCACCTGAGTTTCTTCTACGGGGTAAATAAAGTGATTTTCTTCCCAAATAAGCCCAAAGAAGGAGAAACAATTTTGCAAAAAATATAGCCAAATAGGCAAGTCTATAGCCTTGCCTAATGGACAAAAATCTGGCATAATCAGGGGTATTTAAAACTCCCCTTTTTCTTTAAAATTAGTTATTAAACCATACCAAATACCACCTGAGTTGCTTCCTGCATGTAAATAAAGTGATTTTCTGCCCAAATAAGCCCAAATAAGGAGAAACAAATTTTGCAAAAAAAATTGTCAAAAAGGCAAGTCTATAGCCTTGCCAAATGGCCAAAAATCGGTCAAAATCAGGCGCTTTGAAAACTCCCCTTTTTGTTTGAAAAAGGTTATTAAATCATACCAAATACCACCTGATATCTTTCCAGGGAGTAAATAAAGTGTTTTTGTCCACAAATAAGCCCAAATAGGGAGAAAAAATTTTGCAAAAAAATCGCCAAAAACGCAAGTCTATAGCCTTGCCAAATGGCCGAAAATCGGGCAAAATCAGGCGCTTTGAAAACTCCCCGTTTTGTT
Source organism: Chrysaora quinquecirrha (assembly GCA_014526335.1). NCBI lineage: Eukaryota > Metazoa > Cnidaria > Scyphozoa > Semaeostomeae > Pelagiidae > Chrysaora > Chrysaora quinquecirrha. The sequence goes on along the minus strand of JACTAT010000071.1, from coordinate 36,642 downwards.
TAATAAAAGTTATTAAATCATACCAAAGACCACCTGAGTTGCTTCTAGGGGGTAAATAAAATTATTTTCTACGCAAATAAGCCCAAATAAGGAGAAACAATTTTGCAAAAAAAATCGCCAAAAAGGCAAGTCTATTACCTTGCCAAATGATCAAAAATCGAGCAAAATCAGGGGCTTTGAAAACTCCCCTTTTTGTTTGAAAAAAGTTGTTAAATCATACCAAATACCACCTGAGATGCTTCTAGGAGGTAAATAAAGTGTTTTTCTCTACAAATAAGCCCAAACTGGGAGAAAAAACGTTCCAAAAAAAATTCGTAAGGAAGGCAAGTCTATAGCCTTGCCAAATGGCCAAAAATCGGGCAAAATCAGGGGTTTTGAAAACTCCAATTTTTCTTCAAAATTAGTTATTAAACCATACCAAATACCACCTGAGGTTCTTCTAGAGTGTAAATAAAGTGATTTTCTGCCCAAATAAGCCCAAATAAGGAGAAAAAACTTTCCAAAAAAATTTCGCCAAAAAGGCAGGTCTATAGCCTTGCCAAATGGCCAAGAATCTGGCAAAATCAGGGGTTTGGAAAACTCCCATTATTCTTCAAAATTAGTTCTTAAACCATACCAAATACCACCTGAGTTTCTTCTACGGGGTAAATAAAGTGATTTTCTTCCCAAATAAGCCCAAAGAAGGAGAAACAATTTTGCAAAAAATATAGCCAAATAGGCAAGTCTATAGCCTTGCCTAATGGACAAAAATCTGGCATAATCAGGGGTATTTAAAACTCCCCTTTTTCTTTAAAATTAGTTATTAAACCATACCAAATACCACCTGAGTTTCTTCTAGAGTGTAAATAAAGTGATTTTCTGCCCAAATAAGCCCAAATAAGGAGAAAAAACTTTCCAAAAAAATTTCGCCAAAAAGGCAGGTCTATAGCCTTGCCAAATGGCCAAGAATCTGGCAAAATCAGGGGTTTGGAAAACTCCCATTTTTCTTTAAAATTAGTCATTAAACCATACCAAATACCACCGGTGTTGCTTTCTGCATGTAAATAAAGTGATTTTCTGCCAAAATAAGCCCAAATAAGGAGAAACAATTTTGCAAAAAAAATCACCAAAAAAGCAAGTCTATAGCCTTGCCTAATGGCCAAAAATCTGGCATAATCAGGGGTATTTAAAACTACCCTTTTTCTTTAAAATTAGTTATTAAACCATACCAATTACCACCTGAGTTTCTTCTAGAGGGTAAATAAAGTGATTTACTGCCCAAATAAGGAGAAACAATTTTGCAAAAAAAATCGTCGAAAAGGCAAGTCTATAGCCTTGCCAAATGGCCAAGAATCGGGCAAAATCAGGCGCTTTGAAAGCTCCCCGTTTTGCTTAATAACAGTTATTAAATCATACCAAATACCACCTGAGATGCTTCTAGGGGGTAAATAAAGTGATTTTCTCCCCAAATAAGCCCAAATAAGGAGAAAAAATTTTGCAAAAAAATCGTCAGAAAGGCAAGTCTATAATCTTGCCAAATGACCAAAAATCGAGCAAAATCAGGGGCTTTGAAAACTCCCCTTTTTGTTTGAAAAAAGTTATTAAATCATACCAAATACCACCTGAGATGCTTCTAGGAGGTAAATAAAGTGTTTTTCTCTACAAATAAGCCCAAATTGGGAGAAAAAACTTTCCAAAAAAAATTCGTAAAGAAGGCAGGTCTATAACCTTGCCAAGTGACCAAAAATCGAGCAAAATCAGGGGCTTTTAAAACTCCCCTTTTTGTTTGAAAAAAGTTGTTAAATCATACCAAATACCACCTGAGATGCTTCTAGGAGGTAAATAAAGTGTTTTTCTCTACAAATAAGCCCAAAGTGGGAGAAAAATTTTCCAAAAAAAATTCGCCAAAAAGGCAAGTCTATAGCCTTGCCAAATGGCCAAAAATAGGGCAAAATCAGGGGTTTTGAAAACTCCCATTTTTCTTTAAAATTAGTTATTAAACCATACCAAATACCACCTGAGTTTCTTCTAGGGGTAAATACAGTGATTTTTTGCCCAAATAAGCCCAAATAAAGAGAAACATTTTTGCAAAAAAAATCGTCAAAAAGGCAAGTCTATAGCCTTGCCAAATGGCCAAGAATCTGGCAAAATCAGGGGTTTGGAAAACTCCCTTTTTCTTTAAAATTAGTCATTAAACCATACCAAATACCACCTGAGTTGCTTCCTGCATGTAAATAAAGTGATTTTCTGCCAAAATAAGCCCAAATAAGGAGAAACAATTTTGCAAAAAAAATCACCAAAAAAGCAAGTCTATAGCCTTGCCAAATGGCCAAAAATCTGGCATAATCAGGGGTATTTAAAACTCCCCTTTTTCTTTAAAATTAGTTATTAAACCATACCAATTACCACCTGAGTTTCTTCTAGAGGGTAAATAAAGTGATTTTCTGCCCAAATAAGCCCAAATAAGGAGAAACATTTTTGCAAAAAAAATCGTCAAAAAGGCAAGTCTATAGCCTTACCAAATGGCCAAAAATCGGGCACAATCAGGCGCTTTGAAAACTGCCCGTTTTGTTTAATAAAAGTTATTAAATCATACCAAAGACCACCTGAGATGCTTCTAGGGGGTAAATAAAGTGTTTTTCTCCACAAATAATCCCGAATAGGAAGAAAAAATTTTGCAAAAAAATCGCCAGAAAGGCAAGTATATAACCTTGCCAAATGACCAAAAATCTGGCAAAGTCAGGGGCTTTGAAAACTCCCCGTTTTGTTTAATAAAAGTTATTAAATCATACCAAATACCACCTGAGATGCTTCTAGGGGGTAAATAAAGTGTTTTTCTCCACAAATAAGCCCGAATAGGAAGAAAAAATTTTGCAAAAAAATCGCCAGAAAGGCAAGTATATAACCTTGCCAAATGACCAAAAATCTGGCAAAGTAAGGGGCTTTGAAAACTCCCCTTTTTGTTGGAAAAAAGTTATTGAATCATACCAAATACCACCTGATATCCTTCTAGGGGGTAAATAAAGTGTTTTTGTCCACAAATAAGCCCAAATAGGGAGAAAAAATTTTGCAAAAAAAGTCGCCAAAAGGCAAGTCTATAGCCTTGCCAAATGACCAAAAATCTGGCAAAGTAAGGGGCTTTGAAAATTCCCCTTTTTGTTTAAAAAAAGTTATTAAATCATACCAAATACCACCTGAGATGCTTTTAGGGGGAAAAAAAGTGATTTTCTGCCCAAATAAGCCCAAATAAGGAGAAACAATTTTGCAAAAAAAATCACCAAAAAAGCAAGTATATAGCCTTGCCAAATGGCCAAAACTCTGGCATAATCAGGGGTATTTAAAACTCTCCTTTTTCTTTAAAATTAGTTATTAAACCATACCAATTACCACCTGAGTTTCTTCTAGAGGGTAAATAAAGTGATTTTCTGCCCAAATAAGGAGAAACAACTTTGCAAAAAAAATCGTCCAAAAGGCAAATCTATAGCCTTGCCAAATGGCCAAGAATCGGGCAAAATCAGGCGCTTTGAAAACTTCCCGTTTTGTTTAATAAAAGTTATTAAATCATACCAAATACCACCTGAGGTGCTTCTAGGGGGTAAATAAAGTGATTTTCTGCCCAAGTAAGCCCAAATAAGGAGAAACAATTTTGCAAAAAAAATTGTCAAAAAGGCAAGTCTATAGCCTTGCCAAATGGCCAAAAATCGGGCAAAATCAGGCGCTTTGAAAACTCCCCTTTTTTTTGAAAAAGGTTATTAAATCATACCAAATACCACCTGATATCCTTCCAGGGGGTAAATAAAGTGTTTTTGTCCCCAAATAAGCCCAAATAGGGAGAAAAAATTTTGCAAAAAAATCGCCAAAAACGCAAGTCTATAGCCTTGCCAAATGGCCAAAAATTGGGCAAAATCAGGGTCTTTGAAAACTCCCCTTTTTGTTTAAAAAAGTTATTAAATCATACCAAAGACCACCTGAGATGCTTCTAGGGGGTAAATAAAGTGTTTTTCTCCACAAATAAGCCCAAATAGGAAGAAAAAGTTTTGCAAAAAAAATCGCCAAAAAGGCAAGTCTATAACCTTGCCAAATGACCAAAAATCTGGCAAAGTAAGGGGCTTTGAAAGCTCCCCTTTAAGTTTGAAAAAGGTTATTAAATCATACCAAATACCACCTGATATCCTTCTAGGGGGTAAATAAAGTGTTTTTCTCCACAAATAAGCCCAAATAGGGAGAAAAATTTTGCAAAAAAATCGCCAAAAACGCAAGTCTATAGCCTTGCCAAATGGCCAAAAATTGGGCAAAATCAGGGTCTTTGAAAACTCCCCTTTTTGTTTAAAAAAAGTTATTAAATCATACCAAATACCACCTGAGATGCTTCTAGGGGGTAAATAAAGTGATTTTCTGCCCAAATAAGCCCAAAGTGGGAGAAACAATTTTTCAAAAACAATTCGCCAAAAAGGCAAGTCTATAGCCTTGCCAAATGGCCAAAAATAGGGCAAAATCAGGGGTTTTGAAAACTCTCATTATTCTTTAAAATTAGTTATTAAACCATACCAAATACCACCTGAGTTTCTTCTACGGGGTAAATAAAGTGATTTTCTGCCCAAATAAGCCCAAAGAAGGAGAAACAATTTTGCAAAAAACATAGCCAAAAAGTCAAGTCTATAGCTTGCCAAATGGCCAAAAATCTGGCATAATCAGGGGTATTTAAAACTCCCCTTTTTCTTTAAAATTAGTTATTAAACCATACCAAATACCACCTGAGCTGCTTCTAGAGGGTATGTAAAGTGATGTTCTGCCAAAAAAAGCCCAAATAGGGAGAAACAATTGTGGAAAAATATCGAAAAAAGGTAAGTCTATAGCCTTGCCAAATGGCAAAAAGTCGGCAAAATCAGAGGCTTTGAAAATTCCCCTTTTCGTTTGAAATAAGTTATTAAATCATACCAAATACCACAAGAATTTTTTCTAGGGGTAAATAAAGTGATTTTCTGCCCAAATAAGCCCAAATAGGCGGAAAAAACTTTGCAAAGAAAATCGCCAAAAAGGCAAGTCTATAGCCTTGCCAAATAGCCAAAAATCATGCAAAATCAGGGGTTTTGAAAATTCCCCTTTTTCTTTAAAATTAGGTATTAAATTATAGCAAATACCATCTGAGCTGCTTCTAGTGGTTAAATAAAGTGATTTTCTGCCCAAATAAGCCCAAATAGGGAGAAAATATTTTGCAAAAAAAATCGCAAAAAGGCAAGTCTATAGCCTTGCCAAATGACCAAAAATAGGGCAAAGTCAAGTGTTTTGAAAACTCCCCTTTTTTTTTTAAAAAAAGTTATTAAATCATACCAAATACCACCTGAGTTTCTTCTAGGGGGTGAATAAAGTGATTTTCTGCCAAAATAAGCCCAAATAGGGAGAAAAATTTTGCAAAAAAAAAGTCTATAGCCTTGCCAATGGCAAACAAATCGGCCAAGAATGCGGGTTTTGAAAAGTCCTTTTTTTCTTCATAAATAGTTACTCAATACTACCAGACACCCCTCCCTCCCCCTGATCTGCCTTTAAAGGCCAAATAAAGTGTTTTTCGGCCAGAATAGGTCAAATATGGGAGAAAAAATTTCGTCCAAAAGTCGTCAATAAAGCAAGTTTATAGCCTTAACAAAATTGCCTAAAATTGGTCAAATAAGGGGTTTGAAGTCCCGTTTTTTCCTTCAAAATAGTTGCTACTGAAGATATTGAAACCAGGCGTTATCGCCATTCACCTTCGAAAATAAACGCATCAGATTTTATTCAGTGAAAAACAAGAAAAAATTGAGGTAGCAAGCATTTTTTTTAAAGAAAGAAAATACACTCATGGTAGTCAAAGACATTTGAAACATTAACAAAACGTTTTAAGAAATAAGTCATAAAACTGCAAATTAAGATAGGTTATCAAATAATATTCCTTACAGAGGCCCCCGGGGGGGGGGGTACTTCCATTGTTCAGTATACAAGACGTGCCGCCCAAATGGGTAACTTTTTCAGCGACAATTTCCCTACATATGGGTTGGCTTTTTTGTAAAGGATCTCTACACATGGGTAGTAAAAACTTTTAGACATGCATTCCCTTTAAAAGCCTGATAAAACTTTGTATTTAGAGTCAATTTTATGGTGCAAATGGGGTAAATGCGTTTCTTTTTCAGCACAAATGCCTTTTCGTCGCATTTAGAGTTTCCTTGGCTGTTTAAATTGGGTTGAAATATTTGAGATATTAGTACAAGTGGGTGTAAAATTTCGTTGTTTTTTCTATAAAGGGGTACCACGACTAAAAGAATTTATTGGTAGACATAGGTGGGTTTGGAAAAACTGGGCGGCACGTCTAGTCTTTTCAACAATGAAGTACCCCCCGGACAGAGGGCCAATTAGGGTATTATGAATGTTGGGTATTTCCAGAAAAATCAAATTGATAAGGGATTATTCTGGACAAAATAAAGGGTATACGGGGTAATTTTTTGTGAAATTTTTGGATAAAAGGGAGAAAGCACACAGAGTATGAGGGGTATATGTTTAGAAAAATGATAGGATATTCTGAAACCCCATAACGGGGCCTCGTTATAAGAAAGAAACGAGTTTCTTTGCTTACAGAGTGGCAAATTCAAAACCAAAATCTATTCTTAGAATTTCTCAATTTGCTCTGCATTTTCTTAAAAAGCAACTCACTGAATTTTCAATGTATTTCTTTGGATGGCCATATCTCAGCCAATATTTAATATTTTCGACCGATTTTCGACATTTTTGCATTATTTTTCATGCTCTTTTAGAAAATGAAGAGCAAATTGAAAAATTCTAAAAATAGATCTTTGTGACGTCATCACTTTACCAGTCTATTGCGACTACGACGCAAAAATTCTACCAAGAACTAAAATCACCGAATCCTGCAATTTTGCTAGTTTTCTTTTTAATTATTTTTGTCTCTGGTTCATCAATTTCTTCATCACCTTGTCTTTTCGTTCCTTTCGATGGGATATATTTCCCTACTCCTTGTTTATAAACTTTTTTATTTGGCTTCAAACTTTCACTAATTTTCACTCTTTCTTTGTTTTTCTTTTCTTCCTCAGCAATTTCAATTTCTTTTTCTCTCTCAGCCTGAATTTCTCGGTCCGCCTCTTCGAAAGGATCAACAAAAACTGTTGCTTTGATTATTTTAATTTCTTCTTTCGGTTTGTCTTTATTATCTGTCTGAATATGTTCTATTGTAGTCAGTACATTCATGCCCCCAACAACACGGCCAAAAACACTATGCTTGTTATCCAAATGTCTGCAAGACCTAAACGTGATAAAAAACTGTGATTTGTTACTATCCTTGCCTGAATTTGCCATGCTTAACATCCCACGTCCTTGATGTACAAGATTTGGTTTGAATTCATCTTTAAATGGCTCTCCCCAAAGGGACTCCCCACCAGTGCCAGTACCAGTAGGATCTCCCCCTTGCACCATAAAGTTCTTTATAAGGCGATGAAACGTAAGGTTGTCATAGTAACCTTTCTTACATAAACCAATGAAATTCTCACAAGTCTTTGGGACAAGCTCACTGTGCAGCTCCAAGTTTAGGTCTCCAAAGTTAGTTTGCAGCCTTACATAGGCCTTCTTCTTAACTTTAGAATATCGAATGACATCTTTATCAATAGTAGCTGCTGTCTGCTTGGTCTGTGGGATGACTGATGTTGATGTGAAGGAGCCTGCCATGGCTCCAGTAGAATAATGCGCTGAAGTACTTTTGGTCTCAGGTTCCTCAGTAGATTCATCTGCTTTTTTCCTATTAGGTTCCTTGTAAGACTTTTCCAACTCCTCTAAAGTACTCTGTGTTTCTGAGTTTGCTTTTCTTATTTTATACATTGGGTCTTTTTTCCTCAGCTCCTCATCTTTATCAACAAGTTTTATGCTGTTCTTAACATGATGGAAGTTGGATATGTTGAATTTTTCAAGGTCAGTTGGATCTTGAATTGTGATGATATCTTTTCTGTTGAAATCTTCATCTGTCAGAAGATCTTTGTAGTTTTTTGGTTTCAAATTCAATTTCTCCACTGCTTCATAACTGAAAACATTACCTGGAAAATGTACAAGAAAAGTGTTGAAATATGTAGAAAAAAGTAGCAGCATAAAATAACAGGCCAGGCAGAGCTGGTCCGGCAGGACCAACTTTGGACTGAGTCTGGTCAAGTTTAAGCCCTGGTCAAAAGCCCCAACATTTTTCAGTGAGAAATGTTCAGTATGCTTGGCTACCCATGTTTGGACTTGTTCAGCGTTCTTGGGAGTTGTTCAGTAAAATTTGATTGGAAGAAAAAATAATTGGAGTTCAGCAGATGTTCAGTTCATTTTGCCACCCTCATTGAAAAAAATCAACAATTAACATGGCGGTCTAACAATGCACTTGACAAAGACTCCTTCAAGTGTTCCGTGAAAAGTTCAATAGAATATTCAATGCATTTGGCCACCACATACTGAACACTGGGCTGTCAGAAGCAGGGATGGGGGGTGGCTGGGGGCTTGAGTTTTGATATCGAGATTGGAGTCCCCCCAATAATTTTGAAAACAATAGCATGAAGTCAAAAAAATATTACGTAATCAAATATTTTAAAAAATTCTATTGATCTTCCCGCTATTTATATATCCCGCAAGCTGACTGATGATTAAAACACAATTGCACTTCAGCGTCACTTTCTGATTGGTGCATCTCGATCTGGGTATAAATGCTGCCTTAGCCATTGGTTTCAGTCTGTTTCTGATGTTCATACTCCAAGGAGTGAAAGAAGAACAAAGCTTATAAAGATCACTTCAGTAGAATTGAAACTTTTCGAAATTGCAAGATATCAATTTTTGGTGGGAGAATCGTATAAAGCACCCAAAAATTAGTCTATGCACAACGTTTTACTATCTCAGCACTTGCATTATTGATTTTACAAGGGCTCAAAGTTTACGATTTTATAAGGGCTTTGACTGAGTGGGTTAAAAAGTATCACCAACACAAAATAGGGAGTGACAGGGATGCCGGAGAGGGGGGGCGTTGGGGGGTCAAGCACCCCTCCTGCCCTTTCTTAAGGGGGCAAGGGGGGCAAAAGTGCCTCTTCAATGTAAATCGATAACTGACTTTGACAACATTATTGTGCCATTAGAAATGCGTACAGGTGGAGACATAGCCAAAAATTGTCGCATAAAAACATTATTTACACTCATTGAAAAACTTTTGTTGCATTTTAAGCCAATCTAAAGGGCGTGGACACAAAAAATTTTCTAAGGGAGTACCACCAAAGCCCGCTAATTTTTTATCTCAATTGCCCTTACGTTCCTGGCCGCCCCCCCTTGCTCTACCATCGCTCGGGCGTCCCTGGGGAGTGACCTAACTCCCTATTCTGTGGCCCTGCCAAGTTCATTTTTTGCTATTAAAGCCTTAATGAAATCAGGAACTTTGAATTCTCATAAAATAAAGAACACAAGTGCTAGGACAGTGAAATTTTGTGCCTAGATTAAGTTTTGGATGCTTTATAACATTTTTGCATAAAAAATGCGATATCTTGTGATTTTAAAATTTTATTAAATGCTGTTTGCCATCTATCGAAGTGATCTTATAAGATTTACCGTACTCTGGAAACAAAAACAAACAGTTGTTATTAGACCCTGTCGTTCGTTCAGTGTTTTTCAAGTATGATTGGACCTGATACTTGAAGTATACTTTACCTGTAGTCTTGATAGCAACAATACGGCTATTTTCAGTGAAAACTTTGAACGTGACAGGACAATGGTATTTGCCTTCTGCATTTTTACTAAAATTCAACTTGATGAGATCTTTCGCATGCAAAACTTCCCCTGTAACTGGATTTGTTCCATGTTTCTTTAGATAAGGAACAATGCTCATCAAGTCAAAAACTATGCCATCTTTCGTTGCCAATGGGTGTTCAAACGGTTGGAAACTCAAACTGCAGCAACTGAAAGGAAGTCGCCTGAATTTGGCCTTCTCCAAACTGTCTTCTTTCTTCCCTCCCCATTCTTCTCTCCACTCTTTGTTTGTGATATAAAGTTTATCTTTTTGATGCTGCTTCTTTCCCATTTTGAATAAACTTGTTTTAAATTCACTACTCTTTCTCCGGAGGGATCTCTTTCAAATTATCAGGAACAGACTGAGGAGCACACTACAACAACCGCGTGAAGGACATCACAAGTTAGGCCATCAAAGAAAGAATAAGAACAAATGAAAATTGAAGTGAATTGAAATAATTCCTTTGAGGGACAGAAATTATATTCCGAATATATGGAGCGGCGGGGGGGTCAAAAATAATCCGTCGTCGGAGGTGCTGTTTGCCGTCGGAGGAGCTGTTGGCCGTCGGAGCTCTATGATCGATCGTGATGTCTCCAGTCCCGATTTGAGCTATCGGGGCCGCGCCTCGTTTTCATGTACGGTCCCGATTTGAGCTATCGGGGGCGCGCCTCGTTTTCGTGTACGGTCCCGATTTGAGCTATCGGGGGCGCGCCTCGTTTTCGTGTACGGTCCCGATTTGAGCTATCGGGGGCGCGCCTCGTTTTCGGATACGGTCCCGATTTGAGCTATCGGGGGCGCGCCTCGTTTTCGTGTACGGTCCCGATTTGAGCTATCGGGGGCGCGCCTCGTTTTCACGCGAATCTCTCACTGAGTTCCAGCCTTTGTCTTGCTACCTATATCTAATGGCAACAAAATGGTAAAAATTCACCTAAGTGACAACTGTAGGTCACGTGAAATGTCCTTATTTGGAATGCATAATTCCGAATCCACAAATAATTGCTTATTTATTCAAGTAAATCTATACAAGTCAGACTAGACTGATTCTTTGCAAGGTAAAAAATTGCCAATAGTAATGAAGTAGCTATACAGAAATTTCCCAATTTTCAAAGATGTCAGCTAAATTTTGACAGTCTTTATTATTCACGTCATTTTAACATCAATATAGAAGTGGGATAAGTCCAATTAAGGCACGATTTTCGACCCACCCACCCTCCCTGCTTGCTTAGTTTAGGTACTTGTCTTCTCTTTCACTCATTTCATGCTTTCGACTAGTGTCTTCGGGTTTTGGTTGTCGGCATGGACATAGTGTGCTGTTCTGCGGAAAAAACTTCGTTTCTTCGTCAACCCCCCAGAAGCGAAGGGCATTTTGGCACTGGGCTGGCACACCGACCGCCCAATCTGAATTTCCGATGATGAGAAAAAATCACCAAATCTCAGTTGATAGACAATGGTGGCTACACAGCGCTGAGGGACTTCTTTTGCATAGCCGATTGCTATTGCTTCCATGCCGTCTTTTCCTTCTGTTGAACAAATATTAACCAACACTTGCAATGTATTGCCAAGTTGAATTGCTCTAGCTGTTCAGGAAGGCAACGTTTGGAGGGGTGGGTGGATAGCAGGCGCAGGCGCGGAGGGGGGATCGGCTATGCAAGATCAGAAAAGGGCCAGTTAGATGAAGGTTAACGTAATTATATTATATGGTGAGAGATGGTTGGTGTCTTATATGTCGAAAGGTGCTGGTTTGGTTAAAAGAGTTGACGTTACCCGATGCAGAAAACACAACTGTTCCGAAAGTTCCAAACCATAAAACATTCAAGGATAGTGAAACAAAGACGTTTAATTTTTTTTGCTCTGAATGAAAACACAATAAAAATACAAAACAAAAGTGCAACTTTTTACCACTGGTGCTGTCTAGTGAACTGGTTAATAGAAAAAAATTCTCAAAGCCCTCATAAGTAAACTTCAAATAAAGGCTTTATTAATTGCTCTTTTTTTCAACACTCGCTCTAAGGCCCCGTTTAAACTATGCCGGTATGAAACGAATACGGAATGGTTTCATATCGGATGGGGAATCGAGAGTCCCCGTTTACACTATGCCGGTATGAAATGAATACGATGAGCAACGTCATCGGTTTTTGTCTAAAATCTATTCTTTCATGTCAATAAGAACAAAGAGTGATTCTTTTTCTTTCATTCATTCAGCAAAGCGGCATCAAACTGTATCGTATTCAGGCGTTTACACTATGCCGTTTTCAGATGAAGCCGGTTAGCGTATCGTATTCATTTCGTACCGTATTCATATCAAAACTGTGCCGGCATAGTGTAGACGCATGGCAAAAACGGTATAGTTTCGTACCAGATTCATCTCGTACCGGTATAGTTTAAATGGGGTCTAAAATTGCCCTTTATTGGGTTTTGTGAGGTAAAAGTAGCTACGACAGGGCGTATAGATTGAGGAACATTTTGATAACTGAAAAGAAAAGTAACTTAAGCAAAGCATCTAACTGCAATTCATTAAGGTTCAATAATAGAAGTCATTAATAGTACTACAAAGTGACAAAAACAGCAAAGTTGTTATTTCTTCTCCGCATCTTGCGCCATTTTGAGGCTTTCTACCAAAAAGTTGCTTGGGTTTTCGACTTCCGTTAGCAATCCTGCAATATAGGAAATCACAATTAAGAACAAATAAAATGATCTTGATTAAGAAAATGCACCTTAAAAATTAAGCATTTGAACAAACCCAGACAAAACTAAAGCATGATATAAGATAACGAAAAACAAGTCGATGTCATAGGGTGCGTTCTCTTGGAGCAAAGCAACACTTTGATTCGACCATTGAATGATTCGACATTGTTCCGTTATTTCACTGAACTAGCGAAGCTACTTCGCATTTCCTGACCGACGCAAGCGAATTGCTTTCGTAGCAATTCGATTTTATTGCTTAGCGAAGCAACAGAAATTTTCTTTGCTCTTCTGGAATTGATTCGGTTTTTCGTTGATATTTCTTGGTGCGTCTGCAGGTTACGTGATAATTTGGGACTGGGGCGAGTTTGATTTTCGCGCCAAAATGGCGGGAGACAAGGAAAGGCCAACATTTAAGATTTGTGTTAAGCTTTGTCAGTTTTTGGAGTAAAATTTTGATTCATTGAGTGAATTTTTAAAGTTTGATAAGACAGCTACTTGAAAGAGGCTAGATACTTCTTGGAAACTCGAAATTTGCTTGAAAGACCGAATCAACAAACTCTTTTCGTTTTGCTTCGGTTCAACACCCGGGGTAATGTCTGTGCAGTACAGTGGAGGCTGTGCAGTACAGTGGAGGTTGTTCAGTACAGTGGATGGATAACATGATGCGTGTGGGGGGATAACATTGAGTACAGTGGAGGCTGTTCAGTGCAGCGGAGGGATAACATCAGTACAGTGGAGGCTGTTCAGTACTGTGGAGGGATAACATCAGCACAGGGGAGGGATAACATGATGCGTGTGGGGGGATAACATTGAGTACAGTGGAGGCTGTTCAGTACAGTGGAGGGATAACATCAGTACAGCAGAGGGATAACATGATGCATGCGGGGGGATAACATCAGTACAGTGGAGGCTGTTCAGTACTGTGGAGGGATAACATCAGTACAGTGGAGGGATAACATGATGCGTGTGGGGGGACAGGATAACATTGAGTACAGTGGAGGCTGTGCAGTACAGTGGAAGTTGTTCAGTACAGTGGGGGGATAACATTGAGTACAGTGGAGGCTGTTCAGTAGTGTGGAGGGATAACATCAGCACAGTGGAGGGATAACATGATGCGTGTGGGGGGATAACATTGAGTACAGTGGAGGCTGTTCAGTACAGCGGAGGGATAACATCAGTACAGTGGAGGGATAACATGATGCGTGTGGGGGGACGGGATAACATTGAGTACAGTGGAGGCTGTTCAGTGCAGCGGAGGGATAACATCAGTACAGTGGAGGTTGCGCAGTACAGTGGAGGGATAACATCAGTACAGTGGAGGGATAACATGATGCATGTGGGGGGATAACATCAGTACAGTGGAGGCTGTTCAGTACTGTGGAGGGATAACATCAGTACAGTGGAGGGATAACATGATGCGTGTGGGGGGATAACATTGAGTACAGTGGAGGCTGTTCAGTACAGCGGAGGGATAACATCAGTACAGTGGAGGCTGTTCAGTACTGTGGAGGGATATCATCAGTACAGTGGAGGGATAACATGATGCATGTGGGGGGATAACATCAGTACAGTGGAGGCTGTTCAGTACTGTGGAGGGATAACATCAGTACAGTGGAGGGATAACATGATGCGTGTGGGGGATAACATTGAGTACATTGGAGGCTGTTCAGTACAGCGGAGGATAACATCAGTACAGTGGAGGCTGTTCAGTACTGTGGAGGATAACATCAGTACAGTGGAGGGATAACATGATGCATGTGGGGGGATAACATCAGTACAGTGGAGGCTGTTCAGTACTGTGGAGGGATAACATCAGTACAGTGGAGGGATAACATGATGCGTGTGGGGGGACAGGATAACATTGAGTACAGTGGAGGCTGTTCAGTGCAGCGGAGGGATAACATCAGTACAGTGGAGGCTGTTCAGTACTGTGGAGGGAAAACATCAGTACAGCAGAGGGATAACATGATGCATGTGGGGGGATAACATCAGTACAGTGGAGGCTGTTCAGTACTGTGGAGGGATAACATCAGTACAGCAGAGGGATAACATGATGCATGTGGGGGGATAACATTGAGTACAGTGGAGGCTGTTCAGTACAGCGGAGAGATAACATCATTACAGTGGAGGCTGTTCAGTACTGTGGAGGGATAACATCAGTACAGTGGAGGGATAACATGATGCGTGTGGGGGGATAGCATTGAGTACAGTGGAGGCTGTTCAGTACAGCGGAGGGATAACATCAGTACCAGTGCTCCCACTCAGCGTCGGATATTTTTACCTACAGCGCATGCGTTTTTCCCCTACTTTCCCCTACGCCTGTTTGCTTTATTTTCCCCTACCTTCCCCCACATTTCCCTACTTTTAAATGAAATCCCTACAATTCTGCAAGAAAATTCCCTGGTTTCAGCCCCGGAGGTTTCGGAAACTCCTTATTATCAAGTAATTGATGAATTGCTGCACAGCGTCAATTGTTCCCTTATAGTGGCTCTTAAAACAAAGTGCAAGACAAGGACACCTTGCCCCCCACGGGAGCCATTGAGGTGACACTTTGCTACAACACTGGTGCTTTGTTGACATAGAAATTGCCACTGAAGGTGAATGACACAGCAATATTGACTGTGTGTGAAAGAATTGATCGATTTTATAACAGAAAGGACATGGTTTTAGTTGCATTGAAAAGACTAATCAAGAATTCCCTACAATTTCTATGAATTTCCCCTACAACAACCTGTTTTCCCCTACTGTAGGGAAATTCCCCTACGAGTGGGAGCACTGCAGTACAGTGGAGGCTGTTCGATGGTAGTCTAACGATCTGATTGGCTGTTAGGACCAAACAATAATGCTTTTTCAAAAATAAATGAATGGTTTTTCCGCTGGATAAAAAGCCCTTAGTTGGGCGGAAGAATTTTTACAAAGACATAATGGTTTTTCCGCTGGCACAAAGTTCGTCCTTTAATGAGGCGGAAGAATTTAAAGAAGGTTTTGTCTCGTGGCTGGTTTCATTAAAAAATCAAATGATCTTATTGGATGTTAGGACTTAACAAAACAATAATGCTTTTTCAACAATAAATGAATGGTTTATCCGCAGATTTCAGATCATACACGCATTTTTTTTTATAAGAAAGTGCTTTATAAGGAAGGTAGTACTCGGGCTGGCAAAAACTTAAGGGATTTCTAGTACTGGACCGGAGACTACTAAGGAATCTGACTTTTTCTTTAACTTAGCATTTCGATTAAAGAAATGAAGTTTTGAATTAACAGAGCAAGCAATACTTATCGCCAATGGTTTTCAATCAGTATTCATTCCTACTCGTCTTCTGAAATCTTTATGACCTATATTTCCTTGACCATTGGTTGTTTTTAAGAGTCTCAAAGTAAGAAGTTAAGGAAGAACTAAGGAATATTGAGTACTCAGTTTTCACCATCAGTTAAGGAATTTTCAGTACTGACCCTGAGCCGAACTTCCTTATAAAAAAAAATGCGTTTAATCGTCGAAGCAGCCTCCAAGGCTATTAGTAATCACCGGCCCCTGCCCTGCAGCCCCGGCCCTGATTTTTCAACATGTAATTTTTTATTAGTAACTAGCCCATGCCCGTCTCTGACCACCGCCTCAGAAGTACCTCCGCCTCAAAGGCCTCTGCCTCAACAACCTCTGCCTCTCCACTTAGCTTCTAGTTTCTAATATTTAGTATTTCTCCTTGGTCCTAGTCCAGGGTCCCTTTTCCTAGTGCCAATCCCAGTTCTGCTCCTCTGTTTTCGTCCAAGGTCCTTAGTCCACAATGATGTTCCTAAGTTTCAAATTAGTCAGTGTACAGTCCCGTTCCTCTGTCCTGTTCCTTAGTCCTGAAAATACTCATGGTCTTCAGTCCCATTCCTTTATCCTCTTCCTTAGTCCTGAAATTATCCATGGTCTTCAGTCCCGTTCCTTTAAACTCTTCTTCCTCAGTCCAGAAATGATGAAGGGTCTTCCCTCCAGTTCAATAATCCAGTTCGTTTACTTTGTCATTTTTCACATTCCTTAGTCCTAAAATTATTCATGGTATTCAGTCCCGTTCCTTCATCCTGTTCCTCAGTCCTGAAATTACCCATGGTCTTCAGTCCTGCTCCTTAGTCCTCTTCCTCAGTCCTGAAATTACCCATGGTCTTCAGTCCTGTTCCTTAGTCCTGTTCCTCAGTCCTGAAAATACTCATGGTCTTCAGTCCTGCTCCTTAGTCCTTTTCCTCAGTCCTGAAATTACCCATGGTCTTCAGTCCCATTCCTTAGTCCTGTTACTCAGTCCTGAAATTACCCATGGTCTTCAGTCCCATTCCTTAGTCCTGTTCCTGCCATGGTCTTCAGTCCCATTCCTTAGTCCTGTTCCTCAGTCCTGAAAATACTCGTGGTCTTAATTTCTGCTCCTTAGTCCTCTTCCTCGGTCCTGAAATTACCCATGGTCTTCAGTCCCATTCCTTAGTCCTGTTACTGAGTCCTGAAATTACCCATGGTCTTCAGTCCCATTCCTTAGTCCTGTTACTCAGTCCTGAAATTACCCATGGTCTTCAGTCCCATTCCTTAGTCCTCTTCCTCAGTCCTGAAATTACCCATGGTCTTCAGTCCCGTTCCTTAGTTGTCTTCCTCAGTCCTAAAATTACCCATGGTCTTCAGTCCCATTCCTTAGTCCTGTTCCTCAGTCCTGAAAATACTCATGGTCTTCAGTCCTGCTCCTTAGTCCTTTTCCTCAGTCCTGAAATTACCCATGGTCTTCAGTCCCATTCCTTAGTCCTGTTACTCAGTCCTGAAATTACCCATGGTCTTCAGTCCCATTCCTTAGTCCTGTTCCTGCCATGGTCTTCAGTCCCATTCCTTAGTCCTGTTCCTCAGTCCTGAAAATACTCGTGGTCTTAATTTCTGCTCCTTAGTCCTCTTCCTCGGTCCTGAAATTACCCATGGTCTTCAGTCCCATTCCTTAGTCCTGTTACTCAGTCCTGAAATTACCCATGGTCTTCAGTCCCATTCCTTAGTCCTCTTCCTCAGTCCTGAAATTACCCATGGTCTTCAGTCCCGTTCCTTAGTTGTCTTCCTCAGTCCTAAAATTACCCATGGTCTTCAGTCCCATTCCTTAGTCCTGTTACTGAGTCCTGAAATTACCCATGGTCTTCAGTCCCGTTCCTTAGTCCCGTTCCTCAGTCCTGAAATCACTCATGGTCTTCAGTCCCGTTCCTTAGTCCTCTTCCTCAGTCCTGAAATTACTCATGGTCTTCAGTCTTGTTCTTTAGTCCTGGTCCTCAGTCTTGTCCTTGTGGTAGTTGATCTTTCTCAGTCCTGTTTAATACTGCATAGTTAGATACTGCTATCTAGCCAGCTCATACTTCAGGATGGCATTTGGAAAGGGTTTTGTTGGCTTTCAAATGCACTCTTCACAAACGTTTTCAAAAGGGTTTTTGTTTTGCTTTGAATGAAACGCAATTCTGAATAAGCTTTTGAAATCAGGTAATGGCATTTTGTTTCAATTGAAAGGGGTAAAAGCATTAACACAATGCGATTCAAGCCGGTTGGCTGAATTTTCCTGTAAACATCAACCTTAAATCGTTTTAGATCTAGAAAAGTTGTTATTTCCCAGTAATCAATCCAGGTATACATGAAATTTAGTAGATATATTCAGTCAGCTTCGTTACTTGTAGTCATCGTTATGAAGTAAGAAGAATTTAACATACAGTAAGCCAGCAAGCTACGTCTGGGGTGTAGACAAAAGATTCTAATTGGGCAAGACAATGCGTTGTGACAAAAGAGGGGGGTGTTTTCCCCGTTTACCCCAGGAACGGCAGCAGTTAGTAAAGATTTGGCAAGCGATGGCTTAACTTCAGAATGGGTTGCAGAGAAGGGTGCAGGTTTCAGAACCGTAACGTAAACGGCCAAAAAGTTGATACTCGGACAAAAATGTCGCCATGACTACTACAAAATTAGTATATAAGATTACCGGCCCCGGCCTTGCTGCCCTGGCAGCGGCCCTGATGTTTATTTCTCCCGTAATTTATAAAAGTTAAACCCACCTGAACCCAGCTGAACCCAGCTGAACCCACCTGAACCCAGCAGTAACCCACCTGAACCCACCTGAACCCACCTGAACCCAGCAGTCAAAACCGCCGAACCCACCTGCTCTCACCTTAGAACAATGAAATTTTAATAATGCTTTCGGGAAAACGCACCTCTGCTTGTTTACAAATCGGGGTTCTCTAGAAAATCTCGGAGGAAAGAATTACCAAGGAACGAATGAACCCCGATTTTCACAATAGAAAACTTGTTCATCCTTGCTAGAAATCCTATGACTTTAATCAAAATCCCTTGGAAATCCTTTTGCCTTTACGGCAAAACGGTAGGTCTTATAAGGGTGCATTTCGTGCATTAATGGCCGAAAAGTGCATGAGATTTCTGCCTGAAATCTCTCAAAAATTAACTTGAGATTTCTTGATTTCTTTGGATTTGATGGATTTAACAAACGCACAAGACTTGTTTTTTCCTCATTTTTGATTTTTCTCTTCAAGACCAGGTTCGTATAAATTGTCGTTATCCATACCGAACCAAATGTGATTTTGATCGGCAGCATGCGGCTATTAGTTACTCGCGATTCGAAAAAAGCGAGGAAAAAAGCGCAAGTTTTTGCGTGTTAACTTTATCATTTTTTTTTAAGAAAAGCGCAAAGAGGTTTCTAATAAAAACGAATATCTTGATTATGACCCTAGAGAGAGCGCCGATTTGTAAGCGAGCGCTAATTGCGTATTCCCGAAAGCTTTTTAAAGCCCATTAACAAGTTTCATTGTTCTAAGGTGTGAGCAGGTGGGTTCAGCAGTTTTGACTGCTGGGTTCAGGTGGGTTACTGCTGGGTTCAGCTGGGTTCAGCTGGGTTCAGGTGGGTTCAGGTGGGTTTAACTTTTATAAATTACGTTCGTTTTCTAAGTCAGAAGAATACATATCTGCCCTTGTCAACCTCTTTTGACGCACCAGTAAAGAGTTATTACAGTCAAAGGGCAAAAAAGGCACTTTGATGACGTCATCAAAAAGTCCAACTTCTGGTCAAAATTTCACATGGCCCATGAGCCCTCCAATTGCTTAATGTTAAGGTCAGGCCGGTACAATACCGAATACCCCTTCTTTCTTTCTTTCTTTCTTCTTTCTTTATAAAAACTCTATTCTCTGTACTATTGATATTTCAGTTACATAACTGTCGCACACAGAAATGTTTTTAGGTCAATCACCCATTTCTGTGGTTTGAGGGTGGCGGAAAATTTGAGCATGATTATCTCAACTAACAAGTTACTAAAAACTTCAAATAAAATATTTTTATTCAAGTTAGCTATTAAGAATAACGGGAATTATGGTAATCGGAAAAAATAAAGTATTGGAAATTAGGGCTGGGGCCGGGGCCGTATATTACAAAAAAATTACATGTTGAAAAATCAGGGCCGGGGCCAGGGCCGGAGCCGGGGCTGCAGGGCCGGGGCTGGTAATTACTAGTAGCCCTGATGGGATGCCGAACGGTTTGCTTCAAAATTTTTCAATACTTTTTCCGCTAAATCAGAAAGGCCTTTGTTTGGCGGAAGTATTTTTTACAATTGTACCACGTAACATAATAGAAATAGGGCTGCAACTGCATCTGGGAAGGGATACAGCATCTGCAGCTTTCTGATTCAGTGACGGTTTCAGTATCCATATCGTGTCAAAAGGTAGGTACGGAGATCCAATTCTAAAGTTCCAAACTTTTTATCTTTTCCTTACGTATGTATGTATGTGCCCGTGTGTATCCATTTTTAAATCGTTCTCGCTCATCCCTCTTTTTACTGCAGGGTTGGTCTGAAAAAGGTGCAAATATGAAGACTGTTTGGTTTTTGGCTTTTCTTTTTGGGTTGGCATTTGCTGTTTGCTGTAAGTTTGATTTCATCTCCTCAGCGTCAATCCCTACTTTAGATTAACAATTTTGTAATTACGTTAGAGTCCTACTTACCTAGATACCTTGCTTAAAAACGTACAATGAGCTAAGTTTTAAGATTTTTGCTTCAAGATGCTGAGGATGAAGAAGCTGAAGATTTTGATTTTGATATTGGAGATATGGATGGATCTGAAGAAGAGGCTATCGAAAGTAAAGGTGCGTTTCTTCTGCCATGATTTTGTGAGCTTTGGTTTTTGAAATTCCTTCTTGAATGTGGGTTTTGAACAGTGGTGCAGAGCTGGGGGCTCAAGGGGATCAGCCCCCTAGTTATTTTTTCGCAATTTTCGGGGGAGGGGGGCTAGAAACACAGTTGACCAAGGCGTAATTTATACCAAGATGAGGATCGAAATGCACCAATAAGAAAATGGAGCCAAATTGGCATTGTGTTTTTTAAACACCGAATTCAGTGGTTGCGGGATCGGGAAGACCACTATAGCATTTGTTTCGGTCTGTTTCTGACGGTTTTACTCGGAGGAGCGTCAGACGAAAGAAAGGCTTTTGAGTATGTCTAGAAAATTGAAATTTAAAATGTATTACTAAGAAAGTGACTGTTTTTTCAACAGATCCAGGCACTTGTACCTCCATCTCCGAATGCTCTATGTGCCGTCGTCGATGTAAGTCATGGAGCTGGAGCAGCGGCAGGAGACGACGACGGTGGTAAAAGAGATAATGAGCTGAAGCAAAACTCGAACTCTTCCCTACTGCACGATTGGTTGTGCTTTTTTTCATCTTTCATCTTCTATTATGCATTTATTTAGTATGCTAATCAAATAGTGTGTCTATTTCTCTCTTCTAATATCTGGATCTCGGCATGCGGGAAGTGTATCCGGGGGGGGCGTAAAAACGAAATTTTTACCCATTTTTAAACATATCTAAAATATTTGAACCCAAATTAACACCTGAGGCAAGTTTAAATGCGGCGAAAAGGCCTTTGCGCTGAAAATTAGGACTTATGAAATTGATCTAAAAACAATAAATTAGCAGGCTTTTAAAAGAAATTTTTTTGTGTTACCACCCATGTGTAGAGATTATTTTTTGGAGAACAGACCAGTACCGTAGGGAAATAGTCGGTCAAAAAGTTACCCATTCGGGTGGCGCGTCTAATATAATGAACAATAAAAGTACCCCCGGCCGGGGTTGAAGTGCACCAAAATTTGCGACAGGCATTTCACTCTTGGAAAATAAGGTGTACGAGATTCTTGTTAAAATAAAAAGATTGTCAAACGATTTCCACGAAAACAATAGAAATCCCAGCAAAGGGTGTACGCGATTCCAAACAGTGAATTCTGAACTGCCCCTTATTGCTTTGCTGTCTGTGCTTGTCGATCATTCTCAATGGCAGGGGGCAGTGGCGCTGGAGTGACTGCCCCTCGCTTCATTAGGTGTCAGATACCTCCTCTCCACCCTAGAGAGATGCGGAGAGATGAAAAGATCTTGCTAGTTTTGGAACCACATAAAAATAGCACGGTATTTCAGAATTATTAACAAAATGCCGTTCGCCCGGCTCCAAAACCACCCCATACAACGTGTGTGCAGTAGTGTGGGGGATGTGCAGTAGTGTGGGGGATATTCAGTAGCGCGGGGGGATATCATGAGTTGCACGGGGAGGCATCTCTGAGTAGTGTGGGGGATGTTCAGTAGTGCGGAGGGATATCTCTGAGTAGCGCGGGGGATGCTCAGTAGTGTGGGGGGATATCATGAAAACCTGTTAAAGCCTGAATCTGCGTAGACTTGGCAAGTATAGAACCCGCGGGAAGGCCTCGATGGTTTTCCGCGGGTTGGAATATTTTCAACAATAAATGAATGGTTTTTCCGCTGAAAGCACCTCAGCGCAGTAGGGCTTTTAAGGGTACAAAGACATGTTAGTCTAACGATCTGATTGGCTGTTAGGACTTAACCAAACAATAATGCTTTTTCAAAAATAAATCAATGGTTTTTCCGCTGGATCAAAAAGGGCCTTAGTTGGGCGGAAGAATTTTTACAAAGACATGAATGGTTTTTCCGCTGGCACAAAGTTCGTCCTTTTGTGAGGCGGAAGAATTTAAAGAAGGTTTTGTCTCGTGGCTGGTTTCATTAAAAATCAAACGATCTGATTGGATGTTAGGACTTTACCAAACAAATAATGCTTTTTCAACAATAAATGAATGGCTTTTCCGCTGGTTTTGTCTCGTGGCTGATTTCATTGAAAAATCAAACGAACTGATTGGACGATGAGGCTTTTCAATAAGGCTATTACTAAAATAGGGAACGGGAACGGGAATGGGAACGGGAATGGGAATGGGAACGGGAATGGGAACGGGAACGGGGATGGGAATGGGAACGGGAATGGGAACTTTTTATAAAAAACATCATTTAAATCTAAATCTTGGTAACTAATCATAATAACATGTAAACATATTGTACGTGAATGTGTATATAATTAACTAACATTTAATAAAACATTTAAGGAGCAACATCATACGACATAACCCTATGTTATTTTGTTATTGGGAAAAATGATTTCCTATGGATAAGCGTTATTCATTTTTGAATTAATCTCAAATATATTGCTACTTACTTTTGCTTATTTTATTGTCAGTTTTTATCGTTATCAAGTATAATGAATAAAATAATTTCATTCATGAATACGTAGTTACGTCACACCTGAGAAGGGATTATTATCAGAGGTTAAATAGAAAATCATTAATTCCTCCTTACGTCGACTGTAATTTTTTTATTCAAAATCAAACTCGAGTCCAGTTATTTTCATGAAGGTTTACAGCAACAGTTGATATTTCATAGAACTTTCAGAAATCAAATGTTGGGTTCAAGCTTCAAAATTACACTACCACTGCGATTTTCACGTACCATAATTGCATAACGAGTTTACAATCGGACATGTCAAAAGATTTAATTTGATACTCGAAACCACCTTTTGATTGATGTGACTCCTGTGAAGGATAACTTGGGTTAACAATGGCATTATTTACTTTCAATGTATTTCCAATTTTTGTTAAATATAACTTGTACTAGGATGTCCACAATGTAAAGGGTCTTTAAAGTATCTTGAAATCTAGATCACGAGCACGTCGGCTCTTCTGATGATCATGCATTGAAGAAAGAACTAAATGAACTGATTAATGAGTTTTTCGTTTTGAACCCTCAATTAACGGATCTAAATAGAGAACAAAAATGTTAATTTCAAGACTTTTGACAGGCATGAAGCTAAGGGGGGGAACGGGGGCACTACCCCCCCCCCCCGAAGAAAGAAATTTTCGCTCTTCTTTGCCCCTCCAAAAATTGCAGGATCAGCATGTTTGTTTTAACCTTTGAAAAGAATCCAAAAAAATCAACACAATTTTGATAATTCTAAAATGCTAAACTGATACTGAATTAAAGGTACCTATTAGCCATGTTTGACGAATGAGATCATGCCTATGAGATCGCAATGAATAGAATAGAATTGCAACTCTTCTCGGCTCTTATCCGCTTGTTCACTCTGATTCCCACTAAAACCAAATCCAGCTTTTAGCCCCCTCGGACGCTCTGATTCCTACTTTTTTCCTTTGACAGCCGCCAGATCCCCTTTTTATCACCTGGTTGCGCTGATTTTCACTGATTCTCTCTTCTTTTCTTAGTTCCCTTAAGTTCCTAATGGTTTCCTCGAGTTCTTATTGGTTCTTATGCGTTTCGGCATATTCCAGTGATTCCCTCTGTTTCCGGAGTGTTCCTGACTTTCCCTGTTTCAGCTTTTTAATGATACATGGACAAATTGCTTTAACTTTAAATTGCTTTTAATTGAGTCGTAAACAAATTATGGAGAACAAAGGAGTCGCGATGATATTACGTTCTGTGCAAGGAACAACAGATAACTGGTATGGCAACTAAACACTTTGAAACTAAGAGAAAATCGAAAATTTGACCAATATGTAAGACCAAAGACATTTAGAAAATTACAGCTTACACAGCATGAGCAGAAAAGGATTCGATCAAAAAAAGAAGCGCCTCTCTAGGTGCATCAGAACAGAGTTTTCCATGAACAAAAGTTTATGAGGCTAAGTACAGAGGGCAGAACAATAGGGAACTCATTGATTCAATGAAACGATGGTTTTCATTGTGTACATAGAGAATAAAAATCCCTACATAGAGAAAAGAAATTCCTTTCTTTTGTTACAAAACTCCTGAATTCTACAATCCTCGTCAAAAATATTGGGGACAGTATGTTATAAGTATGTTTTACCTTGAAAACCCCGTCTCATTACAACATATTTGGGTAATAAGACCCCCCTCCCCCCCGACTCAATGTTGGGACCACTGTCAACATCGATTTCACCAACATTGAGTCGGGGGGAGGGGGGTATGCGTCTTTAGAGCGAGAATTTTACAAAAGTTCGAAGTGTCCCAGCCTTTTTGGCGAGGATTGTCTGAATTTTGAGTAATCACAGCAAAACAGAAGGTCAGAAATTCTGTTATAAAAAGTAACGGAGGGTTGTAAATTTACATAAAACAGTCTGCATTATGTTGTCTCGAGACGAATCTAACTATAAAGTGAAAAACTTTCATCAAAGCTCATAAACTGACTCCACTGTTTAGCAGTGAATTATTACGAAATTCAGAAAATGAAACGAATTATGCAGGCATGATGTACTTGCTTTCAAGTGTTGTTGATCTTCACAACAGAGAACGGAAGAATGCTAAAGTAAGCATAATTGGCATTGTTATTTGATGGACTGCGAAATTGAATAAGGAGCAACCAAGCGGGATGCCAAGTTCTACAGTTCTCCACACAGTTCTCCCCACAGTTCTCCATCTTCAAATGTAAATATCTCTTCGTTGCTTGAAAGACTGCACTTGTAACTTTGTAATTCTGTATTATTTCATGTCTACTTTAAGATTTTCAACAGAGTTCGACTGCCAATGCATGGCAAAGTATATTTCTCACAGTTCTCCACCTGTTTTTAAAGATAGGTTTTCACCAGCTGTATTGTTTACTTACTACAGAGAGTGGAGAACTGTCAGAAAACGAACTCAGAAGGAATGACACAAAGGGAAAATTATTTTATAACATGAAATACCCCCAGAAATGTATTGTCGGATAGCGAGAAGTATGGGAAAATTATTTGGACTTGAGTTATTCCACTTTTATGCGGTAGAAAATGATGGAGAACTGTCAGTTTCTTAGATTTCAAGCTCTCTCCTCCGCAGCGGCAGACGCATCGCTTGAATTGTGGTCTACAGAACGGTTCTAAAGATGCATTTGAATGATAAAGGTATTGCTTCTGGAGCTGAAAAATGTGTACCGTTGCCTCTTATGATTTTGCGATGTTAGAAAGTGAATTACGGCCTTTTTCAAAGGATTCCTTCACTTTTCAATGAATTTTCACATTTTGCAAAATTTTGGCCCTGACCCCCCAAAGCCCCCAAAAATATAAAGTCATTCCTCCTATTTACAATAAACATCACTTGAGCCTTTTGACTCTTTCCATTCTTGAGAAAAACACAATTTTAGATTTCTGCTCTTGCTCAGACAATCCTCGTCAAAAATATTGGGGACAGTATGTTATAAGTATGTTTTACCTTGAAAACCCCGTCTCATTACAACATATTTGGGTAATAAGACCCCCCCCCCCGACTCAATGTTGGGACCACTGTCAACATCGATTTCACCAACATTGAGTCGGGGGGAGGGGGGTATGCGTCTTTAGAGCGAGAATTTTACAAAAGTTCGAAGTGTCCCAGCCTTTTTGGCGAGGATTGTCTGAATTTTGAGTAATCACAGCAAAACAGAAGGTCAGAAATTCTGTTATAAAAAGTAACGGGAGGGTTGTAAATTTACATAAAACAGTCTGCATTATGTTGTCTCGAGACGAATCTAACTATAAAGTGAAAAACTTTCATCAAAGCTCATAAACTGACTCCACTGTTTAGCAGTGAATTATTACGAAATTCAGAAAATGAAACGAATTATGCAGGCATGATGTACTTGCTTTCAAGTGTTGTTGATCTTCACAACAGAGAACGGAAGAATGCTAAAGTAAGCATAATTGGCATTGTTATTTGATGGACTGCGAAATTGAATAAGGAGCAACCAAGCGGGATGCCAAGTTCTACAGTTCTCCACACAGTTCTCCCCACAGTTCTCCATCTTCAAATGTAAATATCTCTTCGTTGCTTGAAAGACTGCACTTGTAACTTTGTAATTCTGTATTATTTCATGTCTACTTTAAGATTTTCAACAGAGTTCGACTGCCAATGCATGGCAAAGTATATTTCTCACAGTTCTCCACCTGTTTTTAAAGATAGGTTTTCACCAGCTGTATTGTTTACTTACTACAGAGAGTGGAGAACTGTCAGAAAACGAACTCAGAAGGAATGACACAAAGGGAAAATTATTTTATAACATGAAATACCCCCAGAAATGTATTGTCGGATAGCGAGAAGTATGGGAAAATTATTTGGACTTGAGTTATTCCACTTTTATGCGGTAGAAAATGATGGAGAACTGTCAGTTTCTTAGATTTCAAGCTCTCTCCTCCGCAGCGGCAGACGCATCGCTTGAATTGTGGTCTACAGAACGGTTCTAAAGATGCATTTGAATGATAAAGGTATTGCTTCTGGAGCTGAAAATGTGTACCGTTGCCTCTTATGATTTTGCGATGTTAGAAAGTGAATTACGGCCTTTTCAAAGGATTCCTTCACTTTTCAATGAATTTTCACATTTTGCAAAATTTTGGCCCTGACCCCCCAAAGCCCCCAAAAATATAAAGTCATTCCTCCTATTTACAATAAACATCACTTGAGCCTTTTGACTCTTTCCATTCTTGAGAAAAACACAATTTTAGATTTCTGCTCTTGCTCAGACAATCCTCGTCAAAAATATTGGGGACAGTATGTTATAAGTATGTTTTACCTTGAAAACCCCGTCTCATTACAACATATTTGGGTAATAAGACCCCCCTCCCCCCCGACTCAATGTTGGGACCACTGTCAACATCGATTTCACCAACATTGAGTCGGGGGGAGGGGGGTATGCGTCTTTAGAGCGAGAATTTTACAAAAGTTCGAAGTGTCCCAGCCTTTTTGGCGAGGATTGTAGGTATCTTGGTAGATTTATTCCTTCCAGCTTGCCAAAACTCATCCACACATTTTTTCATTCCTCAAACATAAAAAGTACTTTTGCTTTGAACCCTGAAAAATAACTGGACTTGAGTTTAATTTTTAAATAGAAAAAATTACAGTCGACGTACGGAGGAATTAATGATTTTCTGTTTAACCTTTGATAATAATCACTTCTCAGGTGTGACGTAACTACGTATTTATGAATGAAATTATTTCATTCATTATACTTGATAACGATAAAAAACTGACAACAAAATAAGCAAAAATAAGTAGCAATATATTTGAGATTAATTCAAAAATGAATAACGCTTATATATAGGAAATCATTTTACACAATAACAAAATAACATAGGGCTATGTCGTATGATGTTGCTCCTTAAATGTTTTACTAAATTTTAGTGAATTATATACACGTTCACGTACAATATGTTTACATGTTATTATGATTAGCTACCAAGATTTAGATTTAAATGATGTTTTTAAAAAAGTTCCCATTCCCGTTCCCATTCCCGTTCCCTATTTTAGTAATAGCCTTTTCAATAACTTGAAATAAGACGAGAGAGAGAGAGCAGGAGAAAGTAGTTTTGCAGTGCAGTGCAGCAACTAAAGTTGCGTTGCTATTTGTGTTCAGTATCTTATCTCCAGGTTCGTATGGAATGCCATTTCTAGATCATCGAATATTTTTTCTGTGTTTTTCACTGTTTCCCTTTATAACCTTGTTTGTATGCATTCATTTTAATTATATATGTATATGTTAATTATTAATCAATGTATATTGTTCGTATTACAGCGTCAATCAAATTAAAGCTTCAAAATGAAGACAGCTTGGTTTTTGGCCCTTGTTCTTGGTTTTGCCTTTGCTGTTTGCAGTAAGTTGGGTTGGCATTGCTTTTTAGCAAAATTTATGAACCAATAGATTGGTCAGGGCTTCCTAATAACATAATACTTGTACTTCCTTACTTCCTAAATATCGAATTACTGAAAATTTTAGCCAAACTTGTAACTCTTTCTTTTCGTAATCGAGATAGATTCTTGAACTCAAATACAAATAAATAAATTGATAAATCTGTTTGTTATTTCTCTCTTTTTTTTCAAAGATTATAAACTTTGTATTTTGCGTAGTTGATCCTTTAGTAACATTTTGTTGATTTATAAATATTAATTCTGTTATTGAAAATTTTATTGTTAAATTATTAAATTTTTGACATAAATTTGTTGAATTGTAAAGTAGATTAAGGGCCATTTCGGCCTATGCATCTGAATTAAAAAAAAAAAAAAAATCCAGCACGGCATAACCCCAAAAATAAGTGTACAAGTGACTGACTCCCCGAGAACATTTTGCAGCCCAATTTGTAAGCCCAGAAATTGTAACCTGAGTACCCTATCCAAAGTAACCCCCATTTGATTGGCGATTTTCACATTTTAAAACCCTTTGTTTCCCACTGTAGCCAATTGGCTACATATTATTTCAAGTCGTTCCAATTCCCCTCGTTCCGTGTAATAGCCTTGCCTAAAGTGTTTTTTACACACAACAACACAAGAGGAATCTACAAAATGGCGGCTTTCCAGTCTTCTTTGCAGTGTTGGGAAGAAATTCAATATTTTCTCTCGCCTGGTCGCCAATTTTTCAGTCAAACAAATTTTTTGGCCTAAATGGAAAATCTAAAATGCTGTTTTATTTAGAAGTAAATAATTGAGTACAGGAAAGTAAGCACTTATTTTGCAGTTTTTCCCTGTTTTTCACCCAAATTTTGGCCTAGGCTCAAAATTTCGAATTTTTCGTATAGGGGGGCGCGGTTATTCGGGGTTGTCCCTTGGGGGACAAAAAATCCCCCAGGCCCCCCTGGTCAATTTTTTCACTTTTTTTGTCATGTTGATACCCAAATCTATTTAATTTGAAAATTTGAGTGAGATATGAAGAGTATTTCATAATTTGGGAAACAAAGGGTTAACCCCTTTTTGGGTTCTAAAGACGTGACATAGATGGACTTCGTGCGTTTTTTATCATGTGTCTTTTTTAAGTTTAATGTAACTAAATGCCAAAAATTCAAATTTAAGATGCTGAGGAAGATGAGGACTTTGAATTGAGAGATTTCGATGGATCCGAAAAGGCCATAGAGGAGGAAACTGAAAGTAAAGGTATGCTGTCTATCTGCTATTATGTACACAGTTTCTTATAAGAATACCTTATTTTTTGCTGAGCCTCGATATTGTTAAGAATTTTCAATGACGAATAACATGATATTTGTGAATTCATGCTGAACGATATTTCCAAGGCAATAAAAGCAACTGACTGTTCTCTTTTTTGGTCGTCTATGAAAGACGGAACAGATGAAATAAATTTATGTTCCAGTGGGGCAAGATGAAATGATGAAATCTGCCCCGTGGAAGAGATCATTGATCCAATCATTTCGCTTCTCCATTCAATTGTCCTCCGCCTTCTTATTGGTCAATGGTTGTAAATTGAGGTTGAAGGTCGAGGCGAGAAGTTAAGTAAATATGAAATCCATGACCATATAGTCTAAAATACGACGGACTGAAGTTTATGAGATAAAATGGTGTACCTATCATAAATGTTGATATCCGATGCTTTGATCCTATGTAGCTGAATTTAGGCCTATAATTTACTTAGAGGGGTAGGTATACTAGCGATTATTAAAGTGATAGTTTTATGATATTTTTTTCTGCGAGTAGTAATGTGCCTCACCTGAAAAAATGGTCACGCACCGCCCGCTGGTACGAGTTTTTAATAAAGTGATTGTCTCCCAATAGATCCAGCCTATGGCGCTTGCCTCCCTATCACTGCATGCAGTAGCACATGTCGTCGTCGATGTGCAACGTGGGGTGTCCGTTGGGGAAGAAGAAGAAGATGGTGAAGAACTAAAACAAGATATTGAACTTCTGTCTTTGTGCTGACTTTTGCGTTTTTTTTGGCGATTTTTATTATGTATGCACGTGCACGTATGCTTACCAAACGTTGTCTGCTTGTACTGTCTTCTCTGCTCTATCCTGCAAAGTCGTGATAAACAGCGGAAACGTTTTCGGGCAAACATAGGATACCATTTACTAGATCACCACCAATAGGGCTAAATTGTGCAGAAAATTACAACGACATGACAACGAGTAGATTTTCGAATAATTTCGAATAATCTGACCACATCGTCGGAAACAAAAAGCCGGTTCTGTGTAGACAAAAAGAGTTTGTTTTCTCACTTGAACTCTTCACTTAATTTTCATTGGTCTTCCTGCGAAGTACCGCAAGCTGATTGGTGTTAGAAAAACACAATGCTGATTCGGCTTCTCTTCCTCACCCGGGGTAATGTCTGTGCAGTACAGTGGAGGCTGTGCAGTACAGTGAAGGGATAATATGATGCGTGTGGGGGGATAAGATTGAGTACAGTGGAGGCTGTTCAGTACTGTGGAGGGATAACATCAGTACAGCGGAGGGATAACATGATGCATGTGGGGGGATAACATTGAGTACAGTGGAGGCTGTTCAGTACAGCGGAGGGATAAAATTGAGTACAGTGGAGGTTGTGCAGTACAGTGGAGGGATAACATCAGTACAGTGGAGGGATAACATGATGCATGTGGGGGGATAACATCAGTACTCATCTCTACAGACCGGTCTAAAACCGAATGAACGTAGTAGCAATATTTGAAGAGAAGCATAAAACACCCATTTTTGTGTTCGAAGAACTTCGAACACATTGGTGTGGGGTGGATGTCACTCACTCACTCACTCACTCACACACTCACACACTCACCAACTAACCAACGCTTGAACAATGGAAAACGTGTAACAATAGGGCCATTGTCAAGAATGCCATTAGGGCCATTGTCTCGGCCATTTATGCGCAATTTGCGGTTAGTTGTTCACAATTCGGCCTGCAAGCACTTTTGTCAATCTGGGGTCATGTGACAACTGACTCATCCTTGTTTACTAAATGGAACTGGAAAATTGCCACCTTGCTTTGGTAAATGACATTTCAGGCATTCTCAACATTTAACAAAGAGTTTTGCCAAAGAGCGGCAATTTCAAAACAGTTTTCAAAACAAATCATCATTAATATTATCCTCACGATGAAAATCGTCATAATAATAATAATAATGATAATCATCATCATCATCATCATCATGATTACTATCACCACCATTGACGGTGTGCAACATCTAAAGGAACGCTACCACCACCACAACCAGCCCTACAACCATCACCTCGACCACCCTATCACCACCACCGGAACAACCCCTACAACCATCACCTCGACCACCCTTATCACCACCACCACAACTACCCCTACAACCATCACCACGATCACCCCTATCACAACCACCACAACCACCCTTCAGCACCACAACCACCTCTATCACCACCACCATACCCACCATACAACCACAATCACCCCTACCAACCAGCATCATGATCATCGTGTTCATCAACATCATCATCATAACCACCACCATTATCATCATAATCATTATCGTCATCGTTGTGCATACCGATGAACATCTTTCATCATTTGACCGAAATAGCTATATTCAACCAGAGTCGTTCTTCGAACATGCCCATAGGGCCCCTATGTTTTACCAACAAAGGGTCTATGCTTTGATACCTACAAATGTAGAAACGTTTTTTGTGGAAGAATAGTAGATTTATAAATGACAATAAATAAACAAAATATCTAACCAGCAACGTCGAAAAACTCCTCCAACGATTCACAAGGAAGCAAATCTTTCTCGTAGTATGACAGCAACTAAAAAGAAAACGATAAGTTACCAGTACAGTTTACTCGTTTGAGCGCCGCCCCCGCCCCCAATGAGCGCCCCACTAATTATTCGCAAGAGCGGCGCTTATTCGACGCACCCCCGGGGACGACTTCTATCGGAGGTAAATCGAAGCATGCTGGTCTTGCTCCATCTTGCCTGTCTGTTCAAGCTTTCTTTGATTCGAGACCGAAGAGTAGCTAGCCCGATGATGGGAGACGGATCTCTCTCGAAACGTTGCCCTACTGAATATCAAAGGCTTGTCATGATAAGTGGTGACTATCATGTCTAATACTGTGTCAGAAACAGCCTTAATAAGTTCGAATATATTTACTCCCAAGAGCAGAAGTTGCAAGGAAACTCCACATATCTGGAGCAACAATGGAAAACAAACAAACAGAAATTGTTAACTCCGAGGGAAAAGGAGTATAAAATGTACCTTGTCGACTGCTTTGAGAATAACTTCATCTTTGCTACGCAAATATGTGCAAAGGTTTTGAGTCCAGTCAGTGTCATCAGAACGTAGGTTATTCTGAAAAAAGGTTAACAACATCAATGTTAGATACATACATACAGCATGCTGCGTCATCAGAAACTACAGTACTGTTATAGACCCCCTATGAACATGATTGTAGTCTATGTAACCTATTGTGTTTAGGCCTAGTTTATGTATCGAAGTTATGCCGCAGCGAATATAATTCAGTTGTGAACATTCACCTTCGCCTTTACTCGGCCATAGCTGCAGCTGTGGATTCATAAGTCGAAGTTAAGTCAGTTGAAGCTGCGATTAAGGCATTTCAAAAACGAATATTATTCATTAGCCCCGCTGTGGTTAGAGTAGCGACTACCAGGCGGAGGTGTTTCTAAGCCGGAGGCATTCATTGTTTGAGGCGTATATTTGAGGCTATTCGTTTATTGGAGATAATACGATTGTCGCAATAGCAAGATGTTTTATTTGAAAACCAATATTAATGGTTACCTTGAAAATCAAATGAAATTGATGAACGAGCTCAAAAAACAGCAACACAGATTTGTAAACTGCAAACTCTTTTGGTGGATTTTCATCAGGCCATCTACAGAATAGAAAAATGCAAAAATTAGGCAAACAATTAATTGATCGTCAAACATTTGAAGCTTGCAGATCAAGCAAAAAGCTTATCGTTTGGCCACGTCGCCAAATATTATTTGTCAAACGTTTTGTGCTTGCGTCAAGCGAAAAATGTTCCAAACATTACTCAACAAGATCGGGTTTTCAAGTAATGTCTTGTGACGTAGACAAACCTTACATTGCTTGATAAGCGAATTTCGAATGTTTGGGAAATAATGTTTAACAGGGCCGTCGGGTACAATTTGGGATTCGGAGGGCTGACCTTTGCTGGGAGTGTGGGGCAGTCCCCAGAAAAATATTGCTAGGGCTTTAGGAAATAGTTGCAGACAGGAAGAAGGGGAAACAACGGAGCAAAAGATAACGACAAAAATGATAACGATAAAGGGCCGATAAAATTAACGGGAGTACCCCGAACATGGCTCTTGCAGACAGAAAAAGAGAGAATCACAATGAATGAATGAATAGGAGAAAAATGGTGAAAAAGGACTGGAATATTTGGGGGAAGGTTAGAAATTTGGGAAAGGGGCGAAGATTTCGCAAAAAAAAAACTCCGTTTACAAAAAACGCGTCCGAATTATGTCATACCCAGACTAGCACGTTGGAATGGAAACGCGTTTGAAAGGGTCCGGAATGGTCCCTTGAAATAGGCCAACTTCGATTTCCTCTTGACAAAAAGCCAAACGAAAACCAAATAAATTTCAATTTGCCTTCTAGCCGTATTAAACTCTCATAGCAAACTAATACCGATCTTGAAAAAAAATTCCACCAAAAAACCAAAAATATGGTAAGTGCCCTTGCATGTTGTTCCGGGTCCGTTTGGAACCGCTCTCACTTAGAAAGCAACATGGAACCAGCCCCCATGCAAAAGCAAGGCCTATTGGCATCAGAAGGGATCGAATTCAGCCGGGACAAGGTCACTAAGCGTTCACGCCAGAACGAAGCAGAACGGAACGGAACGGAGCGATATGAAATTGGTCCACAAAATAAAAGAACTTTAGCAGGTGTTAAGCCAAGAACGATTCGTATCGTTCCATTAAGATCCGAAAGACGGATCGCTCTAAATAGTGAACCGAATAACAGTAAACAGAAAAAACAGAACGAAACAATTTTGCTCCAGTGTCAACACTTTTGAGACCGTTCCGTTCTTTTTTGTGGCTTTATTCTGTGCGCTATTTACATTAGACTTACAATACGCTTCTTCGGCTCGTGTAGCATATGTGGGTAGCACAGAGCTCAAGGCATACGTCAGGGCTTTTTAAGGGGATAAAACTAGGGGGGGGGGGGCAAAAAACTTTAAGGGGACTTATTGTTCTATTGTTCGATTGTTTTATCTTCAGCGCTTTCTTTCACAGTGCGAGTCCAGATTTGGCAAGTTCATTCTTCTCTTAGTCTTTTTGTCAGGAATTCATGCACAACCAGTCGTGCAGAGCTGGAGAAATAACAAGGGGCTATCTCTACTTCAGTTGGGAATTTATACCGTTCAAGTTACACTGATACTACAGCTAGCCGTAAATGTGCCGAAGGCGTACAGCGCCCCAGAGGAGTTCCTAATTAGGGGTGTGGGGGCATACTCCCCCACAAAATTTCTCAAAATACAACCTCAAGATTGGCCTTGATTGGCTTTTTTGGCAGTTTTCCTTTGAGGGGACATTGTACTACGGGGCAACTTTATGAAACTAGGTGGGCAGTGATAGGGACTAGGGGGGCATTGCCCCCCTAGTTACTGTGTTAAAAGAGGCCCTGGCATACGTTCTGGTGTCGAGTGAACACCTCAAAAAAGTTCCGTTCTATACCATATCGAACCATGCCGCTCTGTTCTCGTGTGAACTGGGCCTAAAACGGAGTCGACAGGAACTGACGCAATGCAAATACATGTACATAAATGTCCTACTTTTTCGATGCATTTGGAGACAGACTTCGAGCATGAGCAAGAACCAGTAATCTTCGCATGAAGTATACACGGTTTTCTTTCCATTGTGCAAGTGGGAGGGTGAACAGGGACAGGATCGCTATAAACAATGGTCCATCAACCTGAAATAGAGTAATAGATGATTAGAATTATAATTATTCTGCAATAACGCAACAAAATCAGTCAATTTTTGAATACATACACCTAAAATATATTTGTCATGAACGGCTGAATGGCGAATACTATGATAGATTGTTTCACAAGTGGCATACCACAATAGATAGGATTCGAACCTGGACTGCATGACCAGAGAGCCAATGACGTTTCTGCTGAGCTAAGGGGCCCAATGAAATTGTCGAGTTAACTCTCCAAGTCATACAGCCCTAGGCTCTCCTCCAGTTTAACGTTTCGTTCGTTTGACCTCCTAGTGTTCGCCATTCATGAAAAATATATACAAATATGTATATTGCTGAAGAAGGCTCAACATAGCCGAAACACAAAAAGCAAAATGGAATCAGAGCCTTGAGCAGTATGACTTGGAGAGTTACTTGGCGATTTATTGAGCTCTGTAGCTAAGTGGAAACGTCGTTTCCTCTCTGGTCATGCAGTCCAAGTTCGAATCCCATCTATCGTGGTATGCTACTTGTGGAAAAATTTACACCTATAAATATATAGTAGTTACAACAGTTACATCATTGCTGAATGTAAATACAGGTTCGTTACACAGCACCACGAAAAAGATAAATAACAACCAAAACCCACCTCATGAGCTGAGTCTCTCCATTTTTCTGTTGGAGCTTCAAGGAAGAGTTTCATCACTTTTTCCTCTGTTAGGTGCAAGCGTGTCCTGCAAGACGTAATGAAAATTACAGATTTAGATAAAACCATTCTCACAAATGAAAGAAAAATTGTTTGAACGTTTGACTTAAAACATTTGTCTTTATGTTCCTTGCTAATCTGTGTTTGTGAGCTCCTATGGCGGACGAAGACGGAAACCCCAGGGACTGTACTCTGATATGAAAATGGCGGAGGGGCTCGCCCCAGAGGGTTATTTGGACACAAATAATCAATGGCTTGTTCAATGTGACACGAAAATATCTGATCGACAAGAGTTTTCTTGTCAGTATCTTCCTCCCAGACCCTGTCCAAAAATGTACATTCATATTAATATGCCCAAACTTACGAGAATTCAATAAATACGATAGAAATTTCAAAAGAAAAACGACAAATTTTAACCGGCAAAAAATGTTTCGAACATTCTATGCTCATCTTCAGTTGCAACTCTAGTAGTCTACAATATACATATAATATTAAAATAATATGTACATGTTATTTATAGACTACAGTCGCTAGA
>JACTAT010000700.1:0-12846 GCA_014526335.1 Chrysaora quinquecirrha | reverse complement strand
TGGAATAATGGGTTTTGAAGATAACAATAACGAAAAGCATAAGTACGTGTATTATCATTAAAAGAATAATGCAAATGTTAATAATTCATAATAAATAATTAATTGAAAATAAGAATTGTGTAACTATTTATTATCTTGTTCTAGGTTCAATAACAGCTGCAACAACGCCTGTAGAGGCCTTGCTGCACGGTCCATAGTGGCGGAGTCCGCTCTGTTGTTATTCAAAGGTTGAAATCTCCGTTGCCTCCGGTCTCTGACGGTCCTGTTGTCTTCGCCTCGGTTTCTGATTCTGGCCTCTTCAGTTTGCACAATAAATACTCTATCATTATCCCTGAATAAAAAGTGGAAGAAATAACAAATGATGAAATATATATGAAGAGAAATGGAAAACTGGGAAGATCATGTAACAGTAGGAAAATGTATAGCTTTTTAGGATGTGTGCCATACAGTAGACTGATTTCTTATTATAAGAAACTCGTTTATAAGTAATTAGTACGGATATAAATATTGGTCAGGAAACTTTAAGGAGAATGATTGAAAAGTCTGAAATTTCTGCAAGAAACGTGGACTGTTTTAAGTAGATATGATAATTCTTACCTTATTTGTTGTTCCGTTAACATCCGTCTGTCTTCGTCGGCGAAGAAGAAGCGAACATTATCCTCTATAGCGAATTCGCTGGCAGCCTCTCTTTTTGTTTGAGCGATAGTGTAGAACGTAAGACGCTAGAATGCAAGAAATGAACATAATACAGATGCTGCAGTATTGGTGAGAAAATGATGGAAATATAGGAGATGAAATGTTATTGTTCGTTAGAACGAAATGGCAAGAGAATAATTACCTTGGTGTTGTCTTCACAATTGACGGTTTTCTGAATTGCTAGCATCTTGTTCTGGCGACATGCAGTGCAGTTATAATAACACATAGGTTTGCGTTGCGCTTTATAGCTAATTCGTAGACCCACCCTGCCCCACCTGTCAGTTAAATTTTGGCCGCCCAGCGCAAGCTTGCTCTATTTCGTGCAGGGAAGCAAGTCAAGAGTCTAGAGCTCCAAAATATGATTAGAAGTAAGGCTGACATGTGAAGTTGCGAGAATGAATGGAGGAGACACTTTTAGATTCAAGGATCAGGGTAAATAATTTCCTGATGAAGTGTACACTTGTGAGCAACCGGAATGAAATGTAGGCAAAGTGTTATGATAAATCAACATATGAAAACAATAGAGTTAGAGGCAAAGTGTGATGCAAAAGCAATATCTTATTACCATATCCTGACAAAGTGTACACTTGTCAGCAACTGTAAATGGAATTAAATGTTTGGTGAAATGGGATGTGAAATCGAGGTGTTATACATATCATTTGATGTTACTATTTGCTGCATTTGCGACTGTCTATGTTTTTAAGCCTTCCGCCCCTCGCTTTCGATCAGCAGTGGAACACGCGATAAACAGGAATTTACAATTACAATGAAACATGAGATCAATGACTAAAAATTTGTGCGGGAGGGATAATACTTGTGTGCTACTGTTCGTTATTTTGGTTTACCCGTTACACCCAAGCTGGGAGAAGGTAACGAAACATAATTAGAGTGGCTATAGGTAGGTTGAATAGGTATAGGAGTCCAGGAGTTTTCGTAAGCAAATCTCTTTAAAATGTACCGTTCAGCATGAAAGGAAATGTACCACGTATTTCTTAATGTTAAATTTATACCATAACCGACCTCAGGATAGGTAAGAAAACGTAAGTTGAAATGCTATTGCTTTGTGTAAATGAGGTGGAAATTTTGAAGAGATGAATTTATTTTTTCTGGAGAATGAATGGGGAGAAGGGAATGAATGGAAAGAAAGAAATATTAAGGGTGTGGTAATGTAGGTGACGTAAGATCTAAATCACGTGGACATGTTGAGAAATGAATGTATATTCACGGAGAATGAATGGGAAGAAAGAAAGAAAAAGGGTTTATTTTCACTGGAGAATGAATGGGGAGAAAGAAAGAAATGTAAAGGGTGTGGTGGATGTAGGTCACGTGACGGTAAATAGGCATGCATGTATAAAAAGGTGGAACACACTCACTGTACTAATCATTGAAACTGCCGCCGTAAGTTTGGAATTACAGAGCAATACTAAGTTTAAGAAATGGAGAATTATATGAAAGAATTAGATGCCAAGATAGAAGAGGTATGCCAGCATATGAAAATGGGGATGGAAGACCTGTTCCACGAAATGGATGGAGCAATGTTTCAGTTCATTGTGGAAGAGAAAAGTGGTGTTGGAAAGGAGAGAACGCAGAGGGCTTTAAGAAGAGTGAAAGCCGTTTTTCTGAAGGGGACAACGGAGATTAAAGAAAGCGAAAAAGCACATGCTGGAGAAAATAAGGGAACTTGAAAGGCAAAGAAGAAGATTGGAGGAGGAAAGGCACGAGGAAGAGGAACTGAGTCTGGCCGTAGAGGAAGCAGAAATGAAAGAGAAAGGAGGCAAAGATTCAGGAGCGAAGAAGTGGAGACGGAGGAACTGACTGAGCCTGAGCCTGAGGACGGTGCTGAGCCTGAGCCTGAGGACAGTGAGGTAGAAATCTGACTTTTTAAAACTGTGTTTAATGTTATCATTCTATGACTGTTATTAATGTTTTTAATGTTATCGTTCTATCGTTCAATTTAGTAATCTTCTTTAAGTCGTTATAGTTGTCATAGTTATAAATCAATTTAGTTGTGTTATCGTTATAAATTAATGCAGTTTTTATGTGTTTGTTATATTTTTGAACAGCAGCCCGTAAGTTCAATTAAAAGAAATAAACGAAAACTGAAGTAACTTAAACAAATTGTGATAATGGATGGAATGAAAATAAATAATAAAACTAAAGACAACAAGGCCCTCTTGAGGGGAATCGAAGTAACTGAAACAAACTGTGAGAAACAGGGAATCGAAGTAACTGAAACAAACTGTGAGAAACGATGGAATAAATAGGCCCTCTTGAGGGGAATCAAAGTAACTGAAACAAACTGTGAGAAACGATGGAATAAATAAAAAAACTGAAGACAACAAGGCCTTCTTGAGAGAATGCAGTTTGCAGAGGGAATGCAGTTTGCATGTGTTTTTTACATTTTTGAACAGCAGCGCGTAAGTTCAATTAAAAGAAATAAACGAAAACTGAAGTAACTTAAACAAACTGTGAGAAACGATGGAATAAATAAAAAAACTGAAGACAGCCATACTCTCTGGAGGAGAATCGATCCCCTGACCTCGTTGTTTCCAAACAGTTGGACAAACACGCCGCGCTAAGCAAAGTATCGAGGTGTCAAGAAAAAGGGATTAATCCCACACCGAACACCTAGTTCTTTTGTTTTTAATGGCACCAGACTGCCAAGATCAAAAAAGGGTTAGCCCCAATTACCCCAGAAACGATAGCAGAAACTTGAAAAAGAAGGTTCGATGGCTTAACTACACCAGGGGCGGCAGGGAAAGGTACAAGAGCAAGCACTGGATCTTGAAAACCCTAGGAGGATGATCTCGGACAAAATCGGTCTCCATGACTACTACTACTTTAGTATAGTAGAGAATCAACTTATTCAGATTAAACCGATTGATAACAGAATCCTTGCATTGATAATTCTCTTAGTGATGTATCTAGCTATAAGGACAACAGAAACAAAGAAAAGGGGTTTTCAAGGTTAATTTTTGCCATTTGAATCAACTTATTCAGATTAAACCGATTGATAACGAAATCCTTGCATTGACACCGGATGATTCTCTTAGCGCTCTATCTAGCTATAAGAACAACGGAAACAAAGAAAAAGTGTTTTCAAGGTTAATTTTTGCCATTTGAATCAACTTATTCAGATTAAACCGATTGATAACGAAATCCTTGCATTGACATCAGATGATTCTCTTAGCGCTCTATCTAGCTATAAGCCCAAGGAAACAAAGAAAAGGGTTTTCAAGGTTAATTTTGCCATTTGAATCAACTTATTCAGATTAAACCGATTGATAACAAAATCCTTGCATTGACATCAGATGATTCTCTTAGCGCTCTATCTAGCTATAAGGCCAACGGAAACAAAGAAGAAGAGTTTTCAAGGTTAATTTTTGCCATTTGAATCAACTTATTCAGATTAAACCGATTGATAACGAAATCCTTGCATTGACATCAGATGATTCTCTATCTAGCTATAAGGACAACGGAAACGAAGAAAAAGGGTTTTCAAGGTTAATTTTTTCATTCCAATCAACTTATTCAGATTAAACCAATTGATAACAAAATCCTTGCATTGACATCGGATGATTCTCTTAGCGCTCTATCTAGCTATAAGGACAACGGAAACAAAGAAAAAGGGTTTTCAAGGTTAACTTTTGCCATTTGAATCAACTAATTCAGATTAAACTGATTGATAACAGAATCCCTGCATTGATAATTCTCTTAGTGATCTATCTAGCTATAAGGACAACGGAAACAAAGAAAAAGGGTTTGAAGGTTAATTTTTGCCATTTGAATCAACTTATTCAGATTAAACCGATTGATAACGAAATCCTTGATTGACATCAGATGATTCTCTTAGCGCTCTATCTAGCTATAAGGACAGCGGAAACAAAGAAAAAGGGTTTTCAAGGTTAATTTTTGCCATTTGAATCAACTTATTCAGATTAAACCCATTGATAACGAAATCCTTGCATTGACATCAGATGATTCTCTTAGCGCTCTATCTAGATATAAGGACAACGGAAACAAAGAAAAAGTGTTTTCAAGGTTAATTTTTGCCATTTGAATCAACTTATTCCGATTAAACCGATTCATAACGAAATCCTTGCATTGACATCAGATGATTCTCTTAGCGCTCTATCTAGCTATAAGGACAACGGAATCAAAGAAAAAGGGTTTTCAAGGTTAATTTTTGCCACTTGAATCAACTTATTCAGATTAAACCCATTGATAACGAAATCCTTGCATTGACATCAGATGATTCTCTTAGCGCTCTATCTAGCTATAAGGACAGCGGAAACAAAGAAAAAGGGTTTTCAAGGTTAATTTTTGCCATTTGAATCAACTTATTCAGATTAAACCCATTGATAACAAAATCCTTGCATTGACATCAGATGATTCTCTTAGCGCTCTATCTAGCTATAAGGACAACGGAAACAAAGAAAAAGTGTTTTCAAGGTTAATTTTTGCCATTTGAATCAACTTACTCAGATTAAACCGATTGATAACGAAATCCTTGCATTGACATCAGATGATTCTCTTAGCGCTCTATCTAGCTATAAGGCCAACGGGAACAAAGAAAAAGGGTTTTCAAGGTTAATTTTTGCCATTTGAATCAACTTATTCCGATTAAACCGATTGATAACGAAATCCTTGCAATGACATCAGGTGATTCTCTTAGCGCTCTATCTAGCTATAAGGACAACGGAAAGAAAGAAAAAGGGTTTTCAAGGTTAATTTTTGCCATTTGAATCAACTTATTCAGATTAAACCCATTGATAACGAAATCCTTGCATTGACATCAGATGATTCTCTTAGCGCTCTATCTAGCTATAAGGACAACGGAAACAAAGAAAAGGGTTTTCAAGGTTAATTTTGCCATTTGAATCAACTTATTCAGATTAAACCCATTGATAACGAAATCCTTGCATTGACATCAGATGATTCTCTTAGCGCTCTATCTAGCTATAAGGACAACGGAAACAAAGAAAAGTGTTTTCAAGGTTAATTTTTGCCATTTGAATCAACTTACTCAGATTAAACCGATTGATAACGAAATCCTTGCATTGACATCAGATGATTCTCTTAGCGCTCTATCTAGCTATAAGGCCAACAGGAACAAAGAAAAAGGGTTTTCAAGGTTAATTTTTGCCATTTGAATCAACTTATTCAGATTAAACCGATTGATAACGAAATCCTCGCATTGACATCAGATGATTCTCTTAGGGCTCTATCTAGCTATAA
This sequence comes from Chrysaora quinquecirrha, assembly GCA_014526335.1. NCBI lineage: Eukaryota > Metazoa > Cnidaria > Scyphozoa > Semaeostomeae > Pelagiidae > Chrysaora > Chrysaora quinquecirrha. Next base: position 6,912 of record JACTAT010000700.1, on the reverse strand, counting down.
GGACAACGGAAACAAAGAAAAAGGGTTTTCAAAGTTAATTTTTGACATTTGAATCAACTTATTCAGATTAAACCGATTGATAACAAAATCCGTGCATTGATAATTCTCTTAGTGATCTATCTAGCTATAAGGACAACGGAAACAAAGAAAAAGGGTTTTCAAGGTTAATTTTTGCCATTTGAATTAACTTATTCAGATTAAACCGATTGATCACAGAATCCTTGCATTGATAATTCTCTTAGTGATGTATCTAGCTATAAGGACAACAGAAACAAAGAAAAAGGGTTTCAAGGTTAATTTTTGCCATTTGAATCAACTTATTCAGATTAAACCGATTGATAACGAAATCCTTGCATTGACACCGGATGATTCTCTTAGCTCTATCTAGCTATAAGAACAACGGAAACAAAGAAAAGTGTTTTCAAGGTTAATTTTGCCATTTGAATCAACTTATTCAGATTAAACCGATTGATAACGAAATCCTTGCATTGACATCAGATGATTCTCTTAGCGCTCTATCTAGCTATAAGCCCAACGGAAACAAAGAAAAAGGGTTTTCAAGGTTAATTTTTGCCATTTGAATCAACTTATTCAGATTAAACCGATTGATAACAAAATCCTTGCATTGACATCAGATGATTCTCTTAGCGCTCTATCTAGCTATAAGGACAACGGAAACAAAGAAAAAGGGTTTTCAAGGTTAGTTTTTGCCATTTGAATCAACTTATTCAGATTAAACTGATTGATAACAAAATCCTTGCATTGATAATTCTCTTAGTGATCTATCTAGCTATAGGGACAACGGAAACAAAGAAAAAGGGTTTTCAAGGTTAATTTTTGCCATTTGAATTAACTTATTCAGATTAAACCGATTGATAACAGAATCCTTGCATTGGTAATTCTCTTAGTGATCTATCTAGCTATAAGGACAACAGAAACAAAGAAAAAGGGTTTTCAAGGTTAATTTTTGCCATTTGAATCAACTTATTCAGATTAAACCGATTGATAAGGAAATCCTTGCATTGACACCGGATGATTCTCTTAGCGCTCTATCTAGCTATAAGAACAACGGAAACAAAGAAAAAGTGTTTTCAAGGTTAATTTTTGCCATTTGAATCAACTTATTCAGATTAAACCGATTGATAACGAAATCCTTGCATTGACATCAGATGATTCTCTTAGCGCTCTATCTAGCTATAAGCCCAACGGAAACAAAGAAAAAGGGTTTTCAAGGTTAATTTTTGCCATTTGAATCAACTTATTCAGATTAAACCGATTGATAACAGAATCCTTGCATTGATAATTCTCTTAGTGATCTATCTAGCTATAAGGACAACGGAAACAAAGAAAAAGGGTTTTCAAGGTTAATTTTGCCATTTGAATCAACTTATTCAGATTAAACCGATTGATAGCGAAATCCTTGCATTGACACCGGATGATTCTCTTAGTGCTCTATCTAGCTATAAGGACAACGGAAACAAAGAAAAGTAATTGAAAAGAAGGCTTTAGCAGAGTAATTGCAAAGCGCAGTGTGAAAGATTAGTACATTGACAACGCTATCAAAAACAGTCATGCTGCAGCAAAGCTTTCCAAAATGATGGAGAGGGATACATTAAAAAACAGAATCAAATATGAAATAAGAAAGCTGCGTGCAAAAAATGATCCTTCCTCAACAGCCAAAACTCACCTTTCAGTTTTAAACTTTTTATGCTCATTTACCATTACTAAGGTTAAGGATTAATGTTAGGTTTTTTGTTCCTGTTTGTTTCATTTTACATTACTCATTTGAGGCCCATTTTTATGGTTATCTTATTGTTTTTATTAAATTGTGATTTTGTCCTTAATTAAATGTCTTATATCTGCATTTTTCTAAAGCAATGATAACACAGCAAAAGTTTTCTTGTTTTGTAGTATTTTTAAAGCTTCATTGGAACAGACACTTGATGAACCCTTAGTTGCAAAATGGGATTTGTTCTTAACTTAGACTAAAAAGGCAAAGCTAAGATATTTAGTGCCTTACCTTACCTTTGCGGCCTAGTAACTTGTACATCTTTGCAATTGTTAGCATTCTAGCCGTCCTTAGTGCGATATCTTACCTTTGCGACCTAGTAAACCTGTATTTCTTAGCAATCGTTAGCATTCTAGCGTCCTTAGCGCCATATCTTACCTTGGCGGCCTAGTAAACCTGTATATCTTAGCAGTCGTTAGCATTCAAGCCGTCCTTTGTGCCTTACCTTACCTTTGCGGCCTAGTAAGCTTGTATATCTTAGCAATCGTTAGCATCTTAGCCGTCCTTAGTGCCATATCTTACCTTGGCTGACTAATAAACTTGTATATCTTTACAATCGTTAGCATCCTAGCCGTCTTCAGTGTCTTACCTTACCTTTGCGACCAATCCTTATAATCTGAGCCATCCCAACTACCTTGGTCTCCTAGAAAATTATTATGTCCTAGTTTTTTTTTTAAATCCTTGTCGTCCTATGAACAAAAATTTAGTTTTTATACCAATAAACAAGCTTTTCTGTGGTTGCAAGACAAATATTGCAAAATGCGACAAATGCTGCATTGACATCAAATGCTGTATGCAGCAAATGTCACATGCAAGAAATTTATTATTCAAATATTTTCTCATAATTCTGTCTCTGACTCAACAACTTTTGCTCAGACATTAATGCAATGTATTCAAGCCTATTTTCGTAGTTTTTTTTTCATTACCACCTGGTAAAAAGTGTTTTTAAAAATGTTTTTAAAGGTACAAATATAGCAAATCTGTAACAATTGCTGCATTTGCACGTTTAGGGTTCGTTAGGAAAAACCTCATATCTTCCTTATCCGGGTTGAGAATGATTTCATTTTGCATTAAAACATTCATTAATAATAGTAGAGGAGCAAAATGTCCAATTTGAAAGTGGAAAATTGTGAGTTTTAGCTCAAAATTCATGATAAAGCAGAAAATGTAGAAATTCGCATATCCGAAAAAATCTGAAGCGTTTAGACCAATACTACATAAATCAGCTGGTGATTTCTTTGAAGACAAAAAACACTGAATTTTTGGAAGTTGGTAAGTTGAGGTACACTTAATACATACATAGACAACAGCTGAAGGTAGTTTTGAACAAAGGAGAGGTATAAAAGGACTTTGCTTAAGCTTATCAATCATACTGTTACAATCGCTGCATTTGAGCTGATTTTTCGGGAATTATAGTGAAATAACAGGTCCTTGCTGAAAAGTAGGAAGGCCAAGATCCATATGCATATATCACATTCTGTCATTATTAAACCAATTAATTTTGATTCATCATGATTCATCTCATACTGAAAGCAGCATGCCCAAAGGCCTTGGGGAAGGCTTCCCAGGCTGCATTCCATGTATTAAGGCCCGATCATCTTATCTTTTAACTGCGATCTTTTATCTTTGGAGACGAGTGGGTCTCAAAAGAGAAAAAGAAACAATTCCTCTCTAGATGTACCCCTTTCTGTATTAGTAGTTGAAATGGAAGGTTATTTGAATATGCCTGCAATAGAGAGGAATGAAAGCCCATTTTTGTGGTGGAAACAGCACCATTCATCATTTCCACTTGTTGCAAAATTGGCAAAACAATTTTTGTTGACGCCAGCATCCAGTGTTGTTTCAGAGATACTGTTTTCCGAAGCAGGAAATATTTTTGAAGAAAAGAGGTCAAGGCTCTTTCCTCAAAATGGCGAGAAATCGCTTTTTTTACACCATAACCTTGGTAAACTTTGAACGCTATTCATAGCTTTTTGGAATTTTTGTTATTTCTTCTTTCTTATTATAATTAGCTGATTCATTTTTTTAGCGTAGAGCCATATGGATATGTATTCCCTTGCATTCAAAACAGGCACTCCACAAGCCGGTGTGCATTGAGGACCCAGATGTTGAAAAGAGTACCCATTGGTTCAAAAGCTAAATGAAGAAAATTATCTTACTGTTGTTTCAATTTGGATGGTTTAGAGATTCACTATAATAGTTTTTATAGTTTTTAACTATTAAACATTTTGGAGGATATTTTCGTGCACTTTCTTGTGTTAGGGTCTTCATGAATTCCGGCAAAATCTGGCTAAAATCTTCAAGATCCGGCCAGAACTGGATTTTGGAAAAATGAAAATTCCAGCCGACCGAATTCTACACCCCTAAATTGAGCCTCTATGTTGATAAAAAAATACGAAATATTTCAGTAATTTAAGAAGACGGTAGACGTTAAATGTCTCTCCAATTGGTCTGTCTGCGTTCTTGTGATTATCTGGTATCTGTGAATCTAAAAACCTAGTTCTTTCGCAGAAACAAAATCAACTTTTTCACTTTAACTTAACTTGTGCACAGCACCAATGTATATTTACAAAAAAATTTCCCTGATTTGTAAAATTCAAAGGACATTCTCAAGACTCCAAATCTCTGTTTACATACATTACATGCATACATGTTTATCTGATGGCGGGACCTGCTGTCTATGGATAAAATTTTTACATTTGTCATTTGTTTGTCAAGGCAATTGTCAAGTTTTACATTTGTCATTTATATAGATTAGCTTGTTGTTAGTGCGAAACTGTGATGAAATTTCTCCTCCATTTTGCTGATCGAAAATCAAAGATCTCGTGTAATCCTAGGGTTTATATTTTCAGAAAAAGCAACCGAAATTGATTCGTTGCAGATCGAAATCGCCTCTTTGGTCTGATTGGTAACACAATTGATGCCTTACTGATTGTGCCTTGTCAGTTTTCCACTTGAAATTTAACATAGACACGGAATTTTGCATTTGCGCCATTTTTGTCCAATTTCCGCTGTAGAAGGATAAATTTTTCGAAGCAAAACTTTCAGAGGGGCTAATGTAACTACGTCTTTAGGCTTTGTATGTGATGGCAGAGGCTATTATCCGCTTTTTTGTTGAAACGTTTGAAAGTTGAATATTCGTGAATAAGGTATTGCAAGGTAACAGATGTTTATTTTTGGAAATGAGCCTTATCACGGCCTGTCTGTTGGGGGTTAACTCAAGTTTTTGTACGAATTGTTCTCTGGTTTCTCGAATTGAGAATTTTCCTAAAACTGCCCCACGCCACATCTAGATTTTTGAACAAGGACATGTCTAGTGTACGAGGAACATTAAAACCACAATGTTTGCTGGAAAATTGGCGTTCGGTTTTTTGTCTTCATATTTTGACAAGATTGCATTACAACTGAAACTTTTCCAAAGAAAGGTCAGTTATCTTTGAAATATTTCGACACATTGTCGGGAGATCACCAAGAATTCAAAGAACACCGTATTACGTTTATGTTTTCAATCGTTTGTCTGAAAGATTTTCTTTCCTTTGTTATGGACTAAATTCATTCTAAAGGTATATTAAATTTTTGGCAAAAATAACAAGATGCAACCCAAACGCCAGTTTTCTCGAACAACTCACCTTGTGCAAAATATGCTTGCACCTTGGATGTATAATAATCAAACAAAAATTTGGTGGGGCTAGTTTTGGAGAAATTTTCTCTTTTTCAAACAAAAAAATCGTGGAAAAGTTTGATTTCGTACCTCGAATAACATTGCAACGATATCGAGATCATTTCACATTGAACACTTTGCAAATCAAGATCTAGATAAAACATATTTTCGAGGCTCAAAAAACTGAAACAAAGTAGCTCATTACGCGCGTGTCGATGTCATGGAGCTCAAAAATATAATCAATAAAAGCATTACTGTCTGTTTTATATTTACTATTTTGGGTGGCAAACTGATCCCATAGCAATATAGAGTGTGACAGAACGATGAAAAGTTCCTATTAGGATTAATTTCATGCTAATGTATGATCATATGCCTTTGTGCAGGAAAAATTTGAATTTTGGTGGTGGCTAGGATGGGTTTTATAACACTTATCAATATGGTATATCGTGCTGTAAACTATATGGTAAACCGTGTTGTAAATCGTATACAGAATGATTGCTTTATTTCATTCCACTCAAATATATATTTGCATTTCATTATCTTAGGTAGGTAAGTAACACAGTATTCACATTTTGCATCCTTAATCATATAGTTGATTTTCATCAATTATCAACATATTCTCGTGAACTCTAAGAGAGTTAGATGATTGTGATTCTTCATCTTATCCTATATTGTCCTCTGCAATTTGGTGCAATAACCCATTCCTTCCCTATTGAATTGGAAGCAAACCTTATAAAACTTGGTACTTACATTTTTCAGACAATCATGGACAAAATTGTTAAGACAATTATTAAAAAGTATGCTCGGATTCCTTATTGCCACACCTTGCCCCCCTCCTCAAGTTAAGCTTAGAATTGTTTTGTTTCTTTCACATCAAAAATAACCCATCCATCATGCTTGCAACAGTGTTTAGTGACATTCGTGACAAAATTATCAACATTGAATGGGGAGAGGGGGGCAAAGACAGACACTCTAAGTCAATATGATTGAGTGTTTATCTCAGCATATTTTGTCCATGATTTTAGGGTAATATTTAAAATGTTGGAAAAAGTAGTGTTTATTTGATTTGTTGGGGATTATAAAGAGGTTAAATATTGGTTAACAATGACGTGAATGAACAGGGATGAGAGAAATCGAGTTAGATAGATGAGAATTACACACGTTCGATGTAAGTGTGCAAACTAAAGAAGCAGCAAGATAAGAAGAAACAATTTTTCATATTCTTTTTAGGGCATGGTTTTGGATTATTTTATTCCACTGGTAGAATCAACTTTTAATTCCCCCTCTCTTGATAAAAGCACAACACTCTCCTTTGGAATACTGTTTTCGTGTTTGAACACTTGCTTGAGAAATTCGCAACAGGTATCAGTAAATCCTTTGATTCTTTGATCGGTTTTATCGTTTTTATGTAGACAACATTGTTCGTTTGTTTCTTAAATTTTTTCTTTAAACCCTTGCTTTT
>JACTAT010000070.1:48679-95000 GCA_014526335.1 Chrysaora quinquecirrha | reverse complement strand
CGTATTCTTCTCAAATTTCTGAGACAATACTTTGCCCCATGCTGTGAAATCGTCTTGGAATTCAACGGATTCTGCAATTCGAAATGCGTCCTCACTCAAATTAAACAGAAAAGCCAAACGCTTCTTTTTGTCATCCTTTAAATCGAGTGCCTCGAAATACAGCAGAGTCTTTCTCCAGAACAAATCGAAATCGTCCCCAATTTTGTACTTTTCCGGTCTTCGATAAATACTTTGGATAGACGGCCGTTCAGAAGGCGTTTCTTCTTGGGCTTCCCCTCCTGCTGCGGCCTGGCCATGCGCCATCTTGGTTACTCCCAAATCAAACACTCACAAAAAAGAACGATCTAGATCTCGGTAGGACCTCCAAAATTTATGTCACGAAGTGTATCCAACGATTACGAGTAATAAAAGCAAATAAAACAAAATAATTCTCCGGCTATTCTCTTTCAACTTACTCAACACTTACTCAAATAAAATCAACTCTTCATCTCTTTTACACTACCGCACACAATAACAAGATTCTTGTCTACTTAGACTTAAAACATTATATTGCAATACTTCCGCTCCTACGCAGTCTCTAAATCTCGAGTGCTAACCATTACACTCCTGATTCCTTTAGGTTGTATCAGCTATCTAGAATTAGCAATCTTTTCTATTCGCAACTTATTCCATCTTAATATTCTATCTCGATTCGTACTTCAATCTATTACGCCCTACTTTCTTCCTCGCTCCTATCCTGTCACGTGCTTTCCTAATTTGCACAGGCAGATTGCGTTTTGTCCTTTTATTGTTTTTTTCTTCCAACCGTGTATGGAAAGGACGTTGCGGATTCTTCCAGAGCAATTACTATCATTTCTTCCTCAGACTCTGTCAAAGCAGATATAAACCGTCAACTCCCAACTCGTAATGGGTTTGGAGCATTTTTTCCCCCACGTCTCAGAGTTTCATTAGAAACGTTGAATTGTTTGCTGGCTTTTCGTATTGAAACGCCTTCTTCTTGTACCTTCTTTGCTGTAGCATCCAAATCTTCTTGAGAGTATGCTTATTGCTTCTTTGGAACACATGTGCGCACCATCTAAATGAAGAATTGAAAATACTCACTAGATCCATTGTGCCTCGGATTTGCACGGTAAAACAAGAATTCTATTTCTCAATTCCAGCAAAACGAACCTAAAAGTCATTCATCTGCAGCCAAAAAAGTGTACAAAAAGCAATTTTCTGATGTAAGAAACAATTGATTTGAAAATATTTATAAAATTTTAGGCTCATTCAAAGAAAATGAAAAAAACAGGAAATGTTTTCTTACTTTAGTGATGAACTAAGCTGCACTCTGTCAGTGTTGCAAGGAAAAGAAACGAATTGATAAACATTACAAAACCCATAGAAAAATGGCTGACCCAATTCAAAATGGTAGCTTTTAACCTGTGCAACAATTACGTTGAGAGAAAATAGGCTTTAATCAAAATCGACTCATTGTGCCCGGGTGATCCATTGTGCCCCTGGGGACCCTGTTCCATTTATCATTTCAAAGGATTTCCGCTGCCAGTTGCGGGAAATTGGTTTGTTGTATTCATTAATTTCGACTTCGCTGTTATTAGATAGAACTAATTGCTTCTTCCTGGTCTGATTGATCTGACGAGCTTTCTTCGATTATAATTTGAAGCTCTGTGTCAGTGATTGATGAGTTGACGACAGGTCGTTCCCGTTTTAAATCTATTTTATCTAAGGGCCTGGTTATATGGAAGAAATTGCCCCGCTCTGCTGAGACGGAACGTTTTGCCGAGATCTGGCATCAATTGCTATTTCTTTGTGTTTTTCACATTCGGGTTATATGATAAAATTCCTTCCCGACAAAGCGGGATCCTGTTTGCATGTAAACGGGATCTCGGCCAGGCAGGATGATTTCTCTCGCCTGAGTTCTAACATGGCAATCTGAAATAAAAAGATTAGTAAAAAAGTTGTTCTCAGGCATAATCATAGGATACTTTGACTTGAAATCTAAATCTGACTGACCAAGGCGCCCTTTACAAACCACTAAAGACCACTTTGATGAATAATGAGAGGGCGTGGACGTCAAATGCTTCAATCCCCCCATATGTTGGGATGAATGCGCGCTGATAATTTTCTCTAGTTGAGGTACGGCCCTGGTGGTCAACATCGGCTTTTGGTGATAAATTTCTGTTCAACACTTTAATTTGCCCACCTTAACTTGGGAGTAAATCAGCATTTCGCAAAATTGGGGCTGAGAAAAGGCAAGGAAAGAAGGAAAGTCGACAATTGTTAACTGAACAAAACAATAAGATGACAACTCAAGATGATAACAATGTTAAGAAGAATAAATGATTTACTCAATCCTTTGTTATTTTTTGTGTGGAGATTTACCAGTACAGTTGATTTCAACTGAGACCAAAGTATCGAGAAAGTGTATCGAGAGCTATTAGAAACAATAAAATTTTGTGGCATTTCCAGCTCGATCTCTGTGTTTAATAACAGCGCTGCCAGACAGCATAGGGTGTTTGCGTTTGAGTGCGATCCGCCGTTGAGGTGAGGGCGCGAAATCTGCCATACTGAAATCTTGATAGGTAATCTGCGATTGAATTATGCGTCCCTCGAATATGGGTAAGATTAACAGTAAAGTTGTATTTAGCTGTTATGAAGAATAGTTTATGTAATAAGCTCATGATATGGAGGCAGCGAGATATCTGAGAGTTCCAGATGTCCACCACGGATATATTATCACAATAGTAAGCGTTTTTTGTGGAATAACTTTGCCAAAACGAAGCATGAAAGATAAATCGGAAATAATTCCTTCCATTGGATAGACAAATTATCTGCCCAGTCAGGCCATTGACGAGAGATCCAACGACGATCGAAATAAATCCAAAATCCATGGGCGCCTGACGCGTCCGTAAATAGGTTCAGTGATGGGCATGGTGTTGTTTTGAGATTAAGAATTTTATACTTGCCGTTCCATGTTGGTAAGAAAGACCCCCACCATTCAATGTCTTGGCGAGCGTCTGATGTGACGGAAATATGGTGCGAAAGTTTCAAATTCAAACGGGATGACTTTGGCCCAAAAGCCTGCAGGATAGATACTCAAAAACTGAGTTCAACAAAAACGAATCCTAGGTTCGGATCAAAGACAAAATCAGAGGACTGTATAATGTTCAAAGAATTAACAACAACAAAATTCTAAATACCGAAAACAACACAGAATAGAATAAACAATTAAACCCAATCTAAATAAAGACAACATAGACTACCAATCCAGTACAATTTCATACACGAATAAGGAATTTTGTCACCTGGTCTTCAGCATCATACTCCATTTTCAATTTCGTTCGGTACTCCGCACAGCAATATAAATCTTTTAAGTAGATCTTTCATATATCCAGTGTTTAAGTTCGGTAAATCCAAATTCTATTCAGCGATAAACTTCGGTAAAGTTCAAAATATAATATCCAACGAGTATTACAACGAGCGAGTCTAAGTGTTTCCAAGGTTCAAACGAGTATATCAAACGAATATATCCAAGAGTATATCAATGGAGTTCACGTGCTTCATCAAAGTCAGGTTTCGAGTTCTTTAGCTCAAACACGTTCATAAAGTCAAATCCAACAACTTCAACGTAGTTCACGAATCAAGATTCAAAACTCAAGTTAGAACAACAACCCCTTCTATCGTATAGTGCATTAAGCAGCAACATGGACAGCGGGGGTAGACAGCCTCTTGGGGTAGGTTATAAGATTGTAGTGTTACCTGGTTCAGCTTGCATTAGAGAATTGAGCTGGTTGGATGCGTTCGTGGACGTAGTTGGCACGGACGGCCTGACCAAATCTGCACCAAACTAAGCATCATTTCTGATGCTGGTAGCTGGCAATAGCGCATGTGTGGTGGCTGAGCTTTGTGGTGCTGAATTCCTCCTCCTTTGTTGAGTATAGCTTGAGAGATTTCCTCCCGAATCAAAACCCTCATTTCATCGATCTGTACGTTTGCAGTAGGATTTCCGGATACTATGTTGCTAGCAGAATCATCATCGTCCTCACTTAGATGTGGCTGGCTTGGACCAGGGACAGGATTTTCCACTTCTGAACTGCGATTACCTCTATGAAAATGAAACACCAGACAAGTAGCTAATGCTTCTTTCGTGCCATGAGATTTCAGGCCATAGATAACACAGCGTTGCTTCAGTTGCTGCTTCCTCAGATTCATAAAATCTTGATACGACAAGCTCTGGTCTCTTGAACGGCCTCCAGAAAAAGGGGTATTTACTGACACTTAATCAAGCAATGAATTAAAACACACGAGAGCAATTCTAGACACAACTACTTGGCTTCTTAATCAAGTAGATATGAGATTTGTATCACACGACCCGCAGCGAACATGTGACCTGGGCGTTAACGTACATTTACACATGCGTAGAATGTCCCAGTTACTCTCAGCAATTTACTCAAACTGCCATACCTCTCTATCTTAATTACATTACCTAATCCAGTTTCTTCCTGCTCTACAGTTAGTAATACATTGGTCTTTCTCCTTTCATCCTCAATGTCCGATGATTCCTCAGGACAACAATTTTGCCCTTGCCTCAACCACTCAGGGCCTTCCCACCATAGGCTACTATTCTTCAGATAACTAGCTGTCACCCCCCCTTGAACCTAAATCCGCAGTGTTCTTTACACCAGCTACATGCCCTCAATCTTCCTTCTTACTTATACTCAAAATCTCATTGAACATGTGCTGAACAAACTTCTTCCATTCCCCGTTATGGTATATCCAGTAAAGAGCATTTTTACTGTCTAGCCAATACTTCACCTCGTCAATTCTAACCACCTTCTATATTGCATCCGACACTGTCTTCATCAAGGTAGCTAGAACTCTTGCTGACATTAATTCTAAGCGAGGAATTCTGAGTGTCTTCAATGGAGCTACTCTTGTTTCTGCACTAACTAGGCTAGCATGAACTCCACTTCTAGTCTCCTATACAAGGTATATCATTGCACAGTATGCTTTCTGGCTTGCATCAGCAAACCTATAAACTGAGGAAACCCCGGGGTCTCCCTGGCATAAGATTGATCTTCCATCTGTGAAGCATTGGATTATTCCTCTTTTATTCCCCTTTCGAGAGATTAGTTATTCGTCTTCCATTTCTTTAAGGCGAACCCTCTTGTGTTCATTTTTTCCTTGGCCTTGGTATGCAAGCTATGAGCTGTCTCTGGATCCTTATAGGAGGTTACCAAATGATCCACAAAGAAAGACCTTACAAGCTTATCTGAGAATTCTTGTCGTATTGCTGCTATTAAGTTAGCAGGTGAGAAATAACCCGAAGGTTCGACTACGTTCAAGGACAACTGGGATACAAGCTTTTTCTTTTCCGATTCGGGTAAAGTTTTGAAAACTTTACTCGATCGGGTAAAGTTTTTCGCAATTTTACTCGTTCGGGTAAAATTTTTTTGCAGTTTTTGGCAAAAACTTTACCCGATCAGGTAAAAAAATGTAAAAACTCAAACATGCAGGCTCCGGGGGTGTTTTAGATGGCATTTTTGAAATCTACGCACCGAAAAACCTATAACATCGTAAAAAAATTCAGGGGTTGTCCATGCACCTAGGCCAGAATTCAAATTCGTGTTCATGTGACGTCATCCCATTGTTTAACACGATCATTGAAGCAAACTTCGAGCAGAAGAAGGTATGAATGAACAGAGCCGCTTATACAGTGGTGCAGTAATAATACAAATGTACGAAAAGCTTGTTAATTGTTTTCGTTATGAGATACGTAACATTTGATTTAAGAATATGAATAAAATTCGTCTTTTAATTATAAAAGATGCAGTATTGCGAGCTTTTAATTTCACTTTTGTTAGTTCCTGCTTTGAAATTCTTTCATTAAATATCTTCTTTTTTTTTGTTACAACGAAAATACAGGGAGAAAACAATTACATGGTCTATTTCCAATATAAAAATTAAAAAATTCGCAATAGATATTTCTAAACCTGGATTAATAAAAAGACTTGTTTGAAACACGTCAATGAATGAACATTCACGGGCTTTCTCCTGAGCCCACCATTGCTGCAGGATATTTGGTATACCATAACTTAATTTAATACTGTTATATCCTGGACAAAGTGTTAAATATAGTCAATGTAAACTAAAATAAACTAGAGGAAGTTGTTATCACTCGATAACAAAGTTTTAGAACACTACTTCAATGTTTTCTCTAATTTACGTATGGGTTTCTCTGCAAAAGCGTTGACAGGCATTAAATTAAGCTTCGAGGGGTGGTCCTACAGGGCTTCTATATAAAAGTACCTTGAGTTAGTATTGCTGACTACTCTGCTATCTTGTTTCGAGCTTCTCGTTTTGTCTTGAAGAGTGGCAAAATGTCCGACTCTAAAAGTAATGAGTCGTTTAGTATATACGATAGACAGTTCATGGATACAGATATAGATGCCTTCGATTTGACACCTGAGGTAGATTTGGTTCAAGGCGGAAAAGATCACCCTGGCGCGCAGAATATCGATGAAGAGCCAGTCACCCACTCAAAAAAGATCGAAAGCCCCCAGTGGATACAGATATACATGACTCCGATTTCACAAATGAGGTAGATTTATTAGTTCAAGACGAAAAGGTCAAGGTGGTGCCCAGAATATTCATGAAGACCCTGTCACCCGCTCAAAAAAAGATACCACCCAAGGTCAGCGTCACCGTGGACGAATGAAACCAACCTTCAATTCTAACCTTTCCCGACAAGTGACATTTCCAAAAGGTTGAAAACTGTGAGAAGCAAGGTAAAATATCGCACATTAATTACATCTATATTGCTTACTAGTAAAAAGTTGCATGCTAAAGGTTACAAATACGGAATATTTTGATCGCATTATATTTTAGTTAGAAGTCAGATCTTTGTAAAATTGAACATAATCTGATTTTGCTGTCATTTTTAAAAAATTTTTCTTTCATCAATTGGCTTGCAGCAGGCTCCACGCAACCTATTTCTCCCAAAATAAGGTCTTTTAACTGTGCTTTAGTAAAGTTGAACTCTTTTTCATCTTCTGTGAGCCAAATTACACGGGTTCCCTCGGGTTTCTCGCATCTTCTATCAGGAGAGACTGCAAATGTTTTCATGTAGGCGTCTTGTATCTCCATGGCTTCTGTGCAGAAGTTGAGCAATTCAGGATGAATAAAATTCGTCTTTCTAATTATAAAAGATGCATATTGCGAGCTTAGAATTTCATTTTTGTTAGTTCCTGCTTTGAAAGTCTTTCATTAAATATCTTCTTTGTTTGGGAAAGTAGACATCCTTGATTTTCAAGAAATATGCACAGTTGAGCTCTGCACCACCACCAGATCTATCTCGGCCGTGCCTGGTTCTCTCCTTCTCGAATTTCTGATGGAGGGGAACATCTTGCGAGTGTCCAGCCCTACCTCCGTAAAGCATGTCATTTCACCCAGCAACATGTCTTCCTCTACCAGTTGGCGAAATACTGCACAGAGGTTGGCAGGAACCCTCCCAACCTGTTTGCCAAGCTTTTCTTCTAATTTATCAGCTGCTGTTGACCTTAGCAGCTCAGCTGGCAATGTGTCTGGCATGTTAACCAACATTGCATTTCTGTCATTCTCATTTCCATCTTCTGGGACTACCATAAGTGAAATATCCTGAGGGGGCTTTACTCTAAAAATTTGATACCCTTTTAAGCTCCATAAAATCGCAACCTCTTTCCATACTACTTCACGGAAACAAACTGCGTCGGCCATATTCAGAAGTAAGTCAAAATCTCTGCTTGTCTCTAGAATGTTAAGGGCTTTAAAGTAAATCATTTACCTCGTGTGAATTCGGATTTTAGCACTAAGATTCCTTGCGGAATGAATGGATGCTATACTGGAAATTTAACTCGTTTGGGTAAAATTTTTTTGAAAAATAAGATATTTCCCTTTGCTTCCATTAACTTATGTCTAACTTGCTGTGTTTTGACAAAGAATAAATCAGGGGGCTTTGCAACTGGAAATGTATTATAGTCAGAATGAATGGATGCTTTAGAAATTTAACTCATTTTGGTAAAACTGCATCGTATTTAGGTGGAAATTTTGAGTCTCTCTATCATTACCTGATAATAAACTTGTTGTGTTGACGTGGAACGTTTCAGGTGGGTTGTGTTAAAGTATTGGTATGAATTAAAGAAAGAAGACGTAAAACCTCTAAATGTCGTACGACAAGATGAGCAAGTTCACTAAATATCTTGTGATGCCACAACCCATGGCAATCCAGATGACCAAAATGCTCCATGTGAACGAATTTTCCCGTTGCATGGACGAGGTTAGGCTATTAAAGTAGGTAAAGAAATATTAGAAGGCCTTCTACGAGACAAAATTATCGATAATGATACTAGCTTTATATGCCAAAGTTGTCTAGATGCTTATTCACAACGTAAATCCCTCCAGGGTATTCAAAAATCTTTTGAAGATATATCGTTGTCTATGACAGAAGACATAAAGCACATATGCCAACAAGAAAATTCTAATTCTGTAGATTCCTTAAAATTTTACAACTCAAAAGAATGGCTAGAAGAAGGACCCCCAGAGTTAGCGAAACTGATAGCACGATTGTGTAACGTTTCTGAAAGTCATCTTAAATACGAGAATAACTGGACGTTTTTCGCACAGTAAGCAGCTTATAGAATACAACAAGTGTGTTGGCCCTGCAGGCTCTTATTCTTATCTACAAAAGTGGCTCTTCGAACAAGCTAGTGAACCAATTCGTTTTCCGACAGGGTTAGTAAAATGTGCATTGGACAACGAACGAGTTATTGGGAAAACACGATTGATAAAGTCGGAAAACAAAGTTCCATTAAGTGTTATTACTAGCCATGCATATTTTATAATTGATGAACTAAGTAATATACAGAATCAAATCCTGACTTATCCCTGTGTTTGGTTTTTTCACTCGAATAACGATGACATGCAAAGCAGACTCTCGAATACATCTGAGAACATTAAAATGATTTTCAGGAAAACAAGAAATCGTTTCCTTGAGACAAGACTTGAAAAAATCATGAGAGAGCAGTTGCACGATGGACATGATCACTCTGACGGTATTGACAAAATTGTTGAAACGAAAAGAGAACATCAGTCTCAGAAAATTTGTACGGAATGCGGAGCTGCGAATGAATCGAAATGAATCTTATACAATTGGTAGGAATTATCCTTGCAAGGGTCTGCTGACAAAGTTAAGCATCCATTTAAATGATTTTTTGACAGATAATGAGGAAAGAGCCAGCCTTGCCATGAATCACTTCGTTAGCATTAAAGCAAAAGAAAACAAAGTTGTAGTTAAAGCAGGGGAGCCAGACTTTTTAAATCCGAACAGTTTCGAAAAGATTGTTCAAATTCTACGAAATATAGGACACAGGGCCGGAATCAAGCGATACGGAACTGCTGAAAAGCAATGGATTATTCTTGAAGTTGATGGAACAATTTTTTGCATTGTCGATCAGATTATTTTTAATGATATTTTTTTTCCGAATTGTACAACGTCCATCCACGGAAAAGAAGGGTTTGCACATCATGAATGCATGACTTTTATGAATATAATTCCGGAGCACGAATTTGACTGGATCGTTTTACAGCCAGGTGTTCTTCATATAGAAATGAATGCATCCAAAGCTTTCATGAACATGAAATGAACTGGGAAGTATTTGGAGGAGTTGTGAAATGTTTGGCATGAAAATGTTGCGATAGTCGATGTTGTGGATTTGAAACAAGAAAGTATTGATTGAAAATTTGCAGCGGAAGAATTTATTATCTCAATAACTCCTTGTTACAAAAAGCGATCGCCTATTTTCAAGAATCAAAAAATCAAAAAATCCAACGGTTACACAAAAAACGTGCTCTGACCCAGTCCTCCACACTCTCCCCTCTAAAATAAAGAAGTGGTCCAGAGGACAGAATGTTATAGCTTGAAGCTAAAAGTTGTATTTATATAAAGAGTCCTAAGAGTCCTTTCTTGATCTTCTTTCTTCTAAAAGTGTTCTGTGTAACATCGCAAGACGGTGGTACCGAGTCCGTTGTAATGTTCTTCACACTTCAGAAACAAAATCTTTGGCAAGTCTCCAGTAAATTTGCTCTTTCTTCTTTGCCAACTGGGAATACGAATGCGTAAGTCGCGTTCAAGATAGTTCTGTCCAAGATCTAATGATCTCTGAGTATACGAGCAATTTACTCTTTAAAGGTAAGGAGTGCGAATTGAAGTTACGGAGGTTCTGGAACAATAAGTCAGCAGTTATAAA
The DNA here is from genome assembly GCA_014526335.1 of Chrysaora quinquecirrha. Taxonomy (NCBI): domain Eukaryota; kingdom Metazoa; phylum Cnidaria; class Scyphozoa; order Semaeostomeae; family Pelagiidae; genus Chrysaora; species Chrysaora quinquecirrha. The sequence continues at coordinate 84,717 of JACTAT010000070.1, read as the reverse complement.
TACGATAAAATACTAGTTCTCCTGAGCGTCGTATCGGTAAGGAACCACAACTTTTACGAAAGTATCTGACGACAATGACGATATCTTCTGTGGAGTTGACTTATGACAACGACATAAGTGAGTGCTTAGGATTGAACTCCTTTTACAGTCACGGTGGAAATACGTGCTTTATAGTTCCCTCATATCCGACAGGTATGACGACAGGTCTTTCAGAATAAATGTAAATATTGTACTTTTAAAATAAATAACGCGAATATCAATAGCTTTTCAATTCTGAGGTATTTTAAGTCGTAATAAGTGGCGGTGGAGCTGGGTGTCCATAAGGTACAAAACCATACGCAAGTGGATACCCGAAATTCGGATAGAAGAGTTTCGGAGTGCAAGCGATGTTTTGGACGTTATACTGTGGAAACGAAATCGGATTTCCCAACCTCGTATACTGCAGGGTATCTGGAGGACGACGATAACGTTGCGGATGCACATACTCGCGTGGTGATGACACTAATGGTGATGTGGGACTCGAGTCACCGACTACTTGTTCTAAGTCTTCTGCAGGAGTATCAGGAGATGTCTGGTGCTCATGTATTTCTGGCGTAGCCGGCAGTGCTTCTGGAGTTGGTCCACTCTCAGCAGTATCTGCATTGTCTACAGCTTCACTCTCATTGCTAGCATTTGACCTAGCATTGCCAACACTTTCTTGCTGCAGGCTTTCTTCAGGATTTTGGGCTGAATGTCTTGCTGGTGTTACGGCGTCTAAATGGCGATTTGGAACAAAGATCAGAGCGTCATCTTCATCGTCAGAAGAATACTGTGTTTCAACAAACCTATTCTGGTCATTCCTTGGCTGACGTCGCCTCTGTTGGTTGTTACGGTTCTCCATCTTGTTCCTCTTATTTTGGCCGTTGCTTGGTGGGATCTCGATTGGCAACTCGTTGCACGGTAGAAGCAAGTTGCGATGCAAAACACGTTTTCGGGAACTCGGATCTTTCTCAGAAACAACTTCGTAAATGGGACTGCTTTCATTCAAACGTCGGACCACTCTGTGTACGTCCTGTTCCCAATGGGCTCTTAGTTTTCCTGGCCCTCCGCGCTCACTGAGGTTGCGAACTAGTACCCGATCATTTTCTTGTAATATACTTGATGGTACTCGAGGGTCATAACTGTCCTTTGCTCTTGCCTGTGAAGCTTGTGAACGGTCAGATGCTATTTGGTATGCCTCTTTCATTGCTGTTTTCCATCTTTTCACATATTCCGAGTGATCTGCTCTCCTAGTTGAACTCCATGACCGACCTGTTTTAAAGATCAAATCAACAGGTAGCCTTGGATCACGTCCAAAGAGTAAGAAAAATGGTGAAAAGCCTGTACTGGAGTGCTTGGTACAATTATAAGCGTGTGTAACTTTGTTCAGGTAATCAGCCCAGCGAGACTTTTTGTTTTCTGGAAGTGTTCTCAACATGCCTAGCAAGGTTTGGTTGAAGCGTTCAACCTGGCCGTTGCCTTGTGGGTGATACCGTGTTGTTCGTGAGTGGCCCACACCACAAAGTGCCTCAAGATTTGCCATCAGCTCATTTTCAAACTCCTCCCTGGTCATGATGGAGGCGGCCAGGGAAGCCAAAGCGTAGGATAAAATCATTATATATCTTACTAGCAACAGTCTTGGCCGATTTGTTCTTTGTAGCATATGTTTGCGCGAACCTTGTGAAATGGTCCATAATAACCAGCACATATTCATAACCTCCCACACTTTTTTCGAGGTGAAGAAAGTCTATTGAGACAAGTTCAAATGGTTGGGTGGTCACAATACTCTGTAATGGTGCTCTTCCTGGGATGTGCGGCTTTCTTTGTTTGATACAGGAACAATGTTTGGCAATGAAAGTCTCAATGTCTTGTCGCATGTAAGGCCAGTAAAACCGTTGGACTGCTAACTGTATAACACGATCACTGCTCAAATGACCCATTTCACTGTGTAATTCTTGATATATAACACGATGAAACTTCTTTGGCAGCACAATTTGATTGTTTTCACTGGTCTTTCGACACAGAAGCCCTTCGTCTGAGATGTACAGTTTCTCCCAATCCGCATTAGTATTCTGACTCCTGGGGCTGCATGTGTGATTACGTCCTTTGAGGGCTTTTCCCCCTTGGCTTTAAATCGCAGCACAGGAGCAATAATGGAATCTGACTGTTGGGCTTGCAAGATATCATTTGATGTGATGGCCGTAAACACGAGTCCATTTGAACCGGCTGGTTGCTGATCAAGTTCTACAGCTTCAGCACTGGTGGGTAGACACATTATCCAGGGCACTAGGCCATTGTGCTGTGCCGACATAGCTACAGCTGTAGCTTGAAGAATATCAGGTGACAATTCATTTGTACACAATTTCATCACATCCTCTATGTTACTTGGCATTCTTGAAAGAACATCAGCATCAACGTTTGTCTTTCCTGGTCTATACTTTACTGTGAACCGAAAATCAGCGAGCTCTGATACCCAGCGATGTCCTGTGGCATTCAATTTAGCTGTAGAGAGGACATATGTAAGGGGTTATTGTCCGTGAAGACTGTAACAGATGGTGCGTAGAACAGAAAATCACGGAAGTGATCACATATTGCCCATTTCAGTGCTAAGAACTCAAGTTTGCCACTGTGCAAGTGATAGTTCTTTTCTGCAGTTGTCAAAGTCCTTGAAGCATAGCCAATAACACGCAATATGCCATCTTGTTCTTGATACAAAACAGCTCCTAGGCCTGACGCACTAGCATCGGTATGTAGGACAAACGGTAGATTGAAGTCTGGGTAAGCAAGCAATGGCGGTGATGACAGGCAGTCAATAAGCTTATTCAGCGCTTGCTGATGATGGCTCTGCCAAGCAATCGGTGCTGTTGACGGAACAGTAATTTGCATCTTGTGTTGACGATGAGTCTTTAAATTCTTCTGTGGGCTGGACTCCTTATCCTGTTGCGGCCGCTTCTGCAATAATTCAAATAAGGGCTTCGCAGTCTGTGAAAAGTTCTGAATATACTTCCTGTAATAATTGAGAAATCCAATAATCCGTCGTACATCACCAACAGTGTTTGGTTTGCTATCTCGCAGCTGATGGATAGCTTCTATGTTTGACGTGTCCATGTGGTAACCTTGTTCACAAATTATATGTCCCAGGTACTTAACTTGATGTTTAAAGAGTTCGCATTTCTTTGGTTTGAGTTTAAGTCCGTTACTTCGTAATCGCTCTAATACAGTTGACAAGTGCTGAATATGTGACTTAAAATCCGGACTGAAAACAATAAGATCATCGAGGTACGGAATGCAGAATTCGTCACGGATTCCCTCCAGGCAATGTTCCATGTACCTCTGAAACCCCCCTGGGGCATTGGTGAGGCCAAAGGGAATCCTGACCCATTCGTACAGGCCCCAGGGGGTAATGAATGCAGTCAAGTGCCGGGAATCTTCCTGAACAAAGCCCTGGTGGTAGGCCTTCCCTTGATCAAGTAGGGAAAACCAACGATTTCCACCAAGACTTTGAAGCGTTTCATCTATTCGCGGCAATGGATGACGGTCTTGTATAGTACGAGAATTCAATAAGCGATAGTCCACGCACAGCCGTAAGCTGCCATCCTTCTTCCGGACACAAACCACTGGACTGGAATAATTTGAGCGAGATTTGACAATCCAGCCTTTATTCAGCAAGTCCTCCAGATGTTGCTTAACTTCAGCATATAATGGCTTTGGTATTGCCGTGTAGGTTTTTTTGGACTGGTTTTGGATCTGACAACTTAATTGGTAACTGCAGTTCCTCAGCACAACCAATATCATTTTCAGACGACGAAAATGACTCTGCGTTTGACAGCAGCATGTCTTCAGCAATTTTTCGCTGTTGACCATTCAAACCACTCAAGTCAAATTGTTTTAGAAAGTCAGGATGGATGTCTTGCTTTGCGGCCTCTGGAAGATTCATAGATGATTGCTGTACATCAGATTGCATTTGATTACTCTCAATGACAGGGGGGGCTGCGTAATTTGGTCTCAATGGGAACTACTGATTTGACAGGTTCTAACCGTCCCAAAACAGTACGAGCTTTGAGCAGAATTTTGTGATTTGTTGCGTTATAGATAGATAAATTGACTCTGTGTGATTGACCCTTCGACAAAGTCAGTAATACTTGGTTTACTTCTAGACCATGAGGCCATGGTTCAGTTTCATCAGGCTCAAACAGAGCTTGAGTTTTAAATTCATTTACTACACAACCTGTACGGCATGAAACTCTCACACTTTGCTTGGGTGCAATCCAAACATTGCGCTTGGGTGTTTTTACAGTACCTAACTGGATGTCTTTATCGGCTCGCAGAAACGACATAAGGGCTTCAACTGTCTCAGGTTGTTTCTTAAACGAGGCTGTCATTGCATTAAACAACAAATTTGAAGACTCCAATCCTTGAATACCATCGTTTTGAGACACAATAATTGGATTCTTGACTACTTCTTCAATGACATTGTAGCCAATAATAGGGTTTGCAAGGCTGTTTCCAGTCACCAAGAATGGTACAATGATAGGAGAAGGGTCTTGCTCTCCTGAAAGGCTAAATGCTAGTTCCACATACCCACAATAAGGAATAGGGGTGTCGTTTGCAGCTCTGACATCAAGCCTTGTATGTACACCTAACAAAGTTGCTAAGTTTTTCAGTTGTATTTCTCCAAAATTTGATCTGAGGAATGACCTTGAAATCACTGAAACTTGGGAACCAGTGTCCCATAGTGCTTTAGTTTTTATACCATTCAGATTACAGTCAATAATGCATTTATTACCAACCAAAGATGAGATTTTGGCATATTCCTTTGGTGATAGATGTGTCATAGAGTCACTAATTTGAATTTCATTGCTTTTAGACAAAATATTAAGTGCCTTACAACAACTTTGGTGTTGAGACCAGTGTTTCTTTTGGCATGACACATTACAATATTTTGCAACACGACACGAAGCACAAATCAACAATTCAATACCCAATGTCCCTTGTTTTCTACAAAAATGGCAAGCTTCTAATTGGGGCTGATCTACGACTACACCGTGCCCCCTGATGCAGTCGCGGTTGGTTTCCCTGGGCCAGTCTTTTCTACAGCCATAGGAAAAATGGTCATCTGAGCCACAAAAGAAGCAATGGTCACATTTTTCAGCTTTACTTTCTTCACAAGATTTACATTTTGCTTAGGTTTTCGTATCTTGGCCTGGGGCATCTCTCTTGCAGGACTCTGGGTACTTTTTTTTAAAGCATCAACATCTGATCTTAATGCATTTAATGCAGCCAAAATTTGGTCCTGTTTTGGTTGTTTTGGGTGTACTTTTTCAGGTTTTTCCACAGGTGCAGTTGAAACACTTGCAGCTTGCACCTTCTGCAACTTTTTATTAGCGCTGGTGAATTTGTTGACTCTCTCTTTTTCAATTGACATTGCCAAATTCATTTCCCTAATTAGGGTTTCATCAGGAATCCTTTCATCTTTGAGAAAGGGTCTCATTCTGCTTCGAATTGTATCATCAATGAGGCCTGTCTCGACTGAGTGAACAAAGACGGTTTGAACATGATTTGCATCAAATTTTATAACAGCATTTTGTTCTTGGCTTGAAACAATGATTTGCTCACGCAATTTTAGACAGCGCATTAGAAAATTCAAGGAAGATTCATTTTTTTCTTGCACTATGTTACTTAATTCCTGATAAGCTTCTGTGGGGGTCTTTTCACAGTAATGGCTTTGCAGAATTTTTCTTAAATCTTCCAAAGTCAGGCTTTTTTTGCTCTCAAGATAAGACTTTAAATGTAAGGCTGGAGAAATAGCTTGAATTACCCCATCTACAACATCTCTTTCAGAATATCCCTTGGCTAGACCACTTTCTATTTGCTTGTTTAAACTATTAAATGAAATGTGACCTTTATCATTTGAAATGTTGCCATTGATTTTGAAATCTTTGACCCTCAACATAGTGCCAAGAGCTTGTAAATTCTTATCTACTTGAGGCTTACCTTTCTTTGAATTGGCATTACTTTCTGCTTGATTTTTAGGAATATTTATACTAATCTTTTTCAGTGACTCTTGGGCTTTATTGATCTGTGCCTCCTTTTCCTTGAGCAATTTCTCCATGGCTTCATACTCTTTCTTCACCTGCTCCACTAAAGCTTTTCTTTTCTCCAATTCTCCTCTTTCTCTCCCCATATCTTCATCACTATTTCCTTCGTCCTCTGTTTCTTCTAGGTAGGACTCCTCCAATGGTGGTGGGTCTCCAACTATTGACTTCATCAATGCTTCCAAGAACTCCATGTTATCTCTCTCATCCTGGCCCAAACTTTTCTCGATTGCCGTTCTTATCAGCCTTATAACAGCGATTTTTGACAACTCTTCTTGCAAATCCACAATCCCCAATTTCACTGCAACTTCTTTCAGATCGTTCAGTGTTAATTCGAGCAATTTGGACTCCACACTAAGCTGCAAATCCTCTGCCATGACGAGACGTAAAATCCAAAATAACTTAGGCCATCAGCATGCAGAACCCGAATTCACGCAGGCATTTAAAATCCACAAAACAAACTACCATCAGCTACCAAATGTTGCGATAATCGATATTGTGGATTTGAAACAAGAAAGTATTGATTGAAAATTTGCAGCGGAAGAATTTATTATCTCAATAACTCCTTGTTACAAAAAGCGATCGCCTATTTTCAAGAATCAAAAAAATCAAAAAAAATCCAACGGTTACACAAAAAAACGTGCTCTGACCCAGTCCTCCACACAAAATCTTGGGTGTCTTCAGGTATTCCATCTGAAGAATTTTCGATTGTTAATTCTTGACAGAACAAAAGGACAACAATGCAAATCAAAACTGATAATAAAACTTTCCTGCATAGATCACTATAGTTTCTAGTAAAAATTTGCAAAAAAACGCCAGCGACTACTCTACATGCAACGGACATGGCACTTTTGCCTTTTTTTAGCTCCTTCTTCGAATTTCCAACGGAATCTGGAAGCAAACATTTTGTGTGGCCCCAGTAATCACACTCGTCTTCGTCACAGCCAATCCATGTCCAGGTTGGTGCTCCAATTGACTTCTTCAGCTTCATGTCCTCTTTGCTCTTATAAATGATTTTACATATACGACAATTATTAACTGAGCTTATTGGTGCCTTTAGTTGCCTTTTTTGCTTGATTTTGGTAGCTCAACCACGCCAGGCATTTTTGAAACCACTCGTGTGTCGCGCAATTTTCGCTTTTTTGTTGGTGTTGCAAAGCTGCCAGGTGTTGATGTTGCTGTGATAGACTCTTTTTCTTGGACTATAATTATGGGTGCCATTTCGTTTTTGAAAGCTTTTTCCTTAATCTTGGCTTTTCCTGACGGCATGTACTTGACTATGAGAGTTGTTTCGATCGCCTGACCCCATCCGTCGGGTCACAAACAAAAACAATAAAAAAAATCAATCAATCAAAGCGAGGCTGCACCTCAATTTTATACATTCAGGGTCTTCTTCCCTTTACTTATTGATATGATGCTGTAGTGTGCAATTTAGTAGGAATGGAGAGACCCAAAAACTACCCGATTAAACCTGTAAACTACCACTTCGGGGTCCTTAGCATTTATTCAAAAATGCCTTTTCGATGTCCCCGACAAGCCCGAACTAAACTTCAACAACACATCAAAAATCATAGGGGTAAGTGAAGGGCCTACATGTAAACGATACATCATTTAACGATACACCTGCTTTTCTGTCTCTACATGAGGCGTCATAAACTTTGCGAACCTTTTGGTTTCTGCTGACTCTCTAATAACTGCTCTGTGAAGAAGATAATGTACTTTACTTGCTGACTCTAACTCTGAAACTTGCTCGATAACATCACTATAATTCTGTTCTGCTATAATCTCATCATATTTCTTAACTACTTCTGGATTTTCCTTAAGCTTCTTTACCTGGCTATTCAACCTCATTAAACTAACATTGTTGTTTGAAGGCAAAGGTTTATCTCCCACCTTCCATGGAAGGCCAACAGAATAGCGATGATCAGAAAAAGTCATATAATCTAACACTGTTTCATGTACACGATCTTTCTCACGAATTCCAATACTATCCAAATCCCACAGTTTGTGTTGGTTGGAATCAATCTCTTTATTTGCGGGTGCATTAATCACAAAATTTACATTACAATCATCAAATGAAGTGGACGTAGAGGTCTTGCCTTTCAAATGTCTTGTCTTTAGAGCAACTGGTTCTCCAGGCCACCCTCGTATTGTTTCGTCCTCTTGAAAGGCCCACAAAAAGTCTGATCCAACCAGACAACTAATCTCCAATGTGTCGCTGCACAGTATCTACATCAATATTTGGAATAGAGGATATATCATCAACAACATAAGCATCAGCATCTACATTCTTCTTTCCATCCTTTTCACTCAGAGATATCTTATCCCGGCTAGTCTCTCATAGCCACGTCAGTCTCGTTGCTTCGAAATGCATTTATTCCAAGTTGTTCTTTCCTCACAGGCTTCAATTTGAGTCTGCCCACAGCCTTAGCAGTAATAAAAGTCTAATGGCACCCTGTGTCAAACAGAACTCTCACAGCATTCTCTCCCTTGCCATCCACTACTGCCGAGGCTGTTTGCAGAGCCACTTTCCCTTCTGATCCAGTATTCCCAACCTAAGATGCTGCTGGAGGGTTCAACGGTGGTGAAGAACTCTCCGATCGCGCTTCCTTACCAGGAGGGATAGAGATGGCAGGTCCAGGTCCCGCGCAAATGGAGAAATGCTGTTGAAAATGCGAAAAACACGGGATAAGACAAATGAATAGTCAGAACAGAAGTCCAGAAGTCCAAAGAAAAACACGACCGAGTAAATTTAAAGCAACAAAACAATTCAAAAAGAATAACAAGTATATAACCAACAAAATCCAATTCTGTTTCAATTCTAAGTTTCCAAAGTTTCAAGATTCACCAAGTTGTTCATGTATTAGTTTCAAGTTCGAAGTTCTCTCTCTCTTACAAATTTTCACCAACACGTTTTTTGCAGGTCGTTTTGCCTGATTGACAGCTTGATTCGATTGACACTTCCGCCACAATGCCAAACTGGAAACTTCCATCCACGCGAGGGCAAGTCAAATTGAGAATTGCTAACTGTACTCTATAGAAGTTAAAACGAGCTGAAACGACCTGAAACGTGCTGTCAAAATTGTTACTGCAACGCATGATTATATCCTCAATACGCATAAAAAGTTTCTTTCGCCTCTTCGAGATTATGCAATGCAAGCTTTATTTTACGGCCTCGGTATCACTGAGGTGCACTTGTACCAGACCTCCCAACATCGGGGATGCTTTCTCTTTCGTAAAATTGACTGAGGTAAAGTTTACGAAAAGAATGTTCGGTGTATCAAAAACTGTCACATTAGATTCGAAACTGGTTGAATCGTTGCAATAGTAACATTTCAGTGCCGTGCTTTTTTCAGAAAAGCTTTCTCAATTTGCAACATTTGACGACAACTCTTTGCGCCACACTGAATTTATTTCTTGGTACGTCAACGTTTCCTATCTTAAGTGTATCGTACAGCAATACATCAAAAGGTAGACTGGTATTTCTGATTGGTATGCGTTGCAAACACTCTCCAGCAACAATGTAAGGGACAGAATGGAAAGTCCTTTTGTCGATTACTTCTTACAATAAATCATGACAAGTGTGTCTGAAATTCTTTAGAGGTACTTTCGTCGACCAATCTTTTCAACGCGGTGTAACATCTGCACAAACAGCTGCCAAAAAAGCAGATACGAACTGCTCATAGCAGAACTCAGTAACGTCTAATCTTTCATAAAGAAACAAATATCCATCCGTAGCTATATCTTGACACATTCCCGCTTCTATCACCTTAACCGGGCTATCATAATCGTAGACTGCTACCAGATTTTCAGTGATATAACTGCAGGCAGTGTAGTGACCAACCGTAGGAGTTTCCCCGTGATGGATAATGCAAGAGCGTAGCCTATATTGAGTAACCGCATCGCATGAATTTTCCAACTCTGAAACATAATCATAATCATAATCATAATCATCATATACTTATTTACAGTTGGTTGGTTTCTAGTCTAAAAACGACTAATTAAGACCAACTATTTACAATCTACGACAAAAAAAATACGATTAAAGTATAAAGAAAATTGATTAACATAGTAACTACATTAAGTTAAGTGCAAATGTGGCACGTGCAGCTATTGCCATCCCAACTTCTTATTTCTCTTTTGAATATCGCTAGAGAATTTGACAGTTCTAATTCATCGTTTAGGCCATTCCATAAAAGACTCCCTCGAAAGCACAGGGAGTTAGTACCGTATCGCTGAGAACGTGTTGAAGGGAGCTGACATAGTTCTTTGATGCGAAGGTCATAGGGGACTTCCTTCTTCACAAAGAATTCCCACATGTACTCAGGATTGAGATGGTTTATTGATTTATATATCTCAATCATAAGTTTTTGTAAGTTCTTTTTATGCATTGTTATTGTTTCTCCCTTATTCAGAAGTTCCTCAAATGTGGATTCGTAATCTCTATATAAGGTTCTCAGGGCACGCTTGTGGGTCCTATTGATTTCTGTGTTAGCTAATTTGCTACAGAATAGCCAGATTAGTGGACATTAAGTAAAATTTGACAAAACTACGGAGTTCAAAAGTAACTTTGATTTTTGTTTCCCTAGGTACGGTCTTAATCTTCCAAATGCATGTATTTTTTTGGTTGACCTTCTTACATAATTCTTTGACATGTATTTCAAACTTGAGGGAGTTATCAATTTTAACTCCCAGAAGTTTCACATGATCACTTGCTGGAATTTGTTGGCCTTTCATATTGAGGCAAAGTTTATTTTTGATAAAGATGTTAAAAAGAAGTGGACCCAGAACAGATCCCTGTGGCACCCCAATTGAGATGTACCCTGGGGAACTATAAGTGGAACCTATTTTAACCCTTTGTATTCGGTTTGAGAGGTAACTATAAACTAGTTTCAGGGCGCTTCTTGTAAATCCATACGCCTCTAACTTTGCAATCAGTAAATCGTGTGGGATACAATCATAAGCTTTTGACAAATCTAATAGGATTGTTTCAACTATACCTGATACATCGAGACACTTCTTCCAAGTCTCAACTACTCGGAATAAGGCATGCTGTGTGCTATATCCTTTTCGAAAGCCTGATAGTAGTGGTGATAATATTTCATAAAAAAAGGTGCTCATCTGTTCACTTATTACTTTTTCAAAAATTTTGGACATATTTGAAAGGATACTAATGGGGCTATAGTTTGCTTTTTGGCTTTTATCATCCTTTTTATGGATCGCACAGACCTCTGCCTCTTTTAGCTTTTCTGGGAAGAAACATTGATCTACGGTAGCATTTATGCAATTGACTAAATCAGGGAAAATCACCTCTTTAGCCACCTTTAAAATTTTTGTTGGTCTATTGCCACTACTTGATTTGCTAGGATCCAAAGCTTCTATTTTGTTCACGACATTTCCACTTCTTTGTGCCTTAACCGAGATGGAATGTTGTGTCAAGTCAATGATATAAGACGGATGAATTTTCCTTCTTGATTTCTCTTGCAAGTTTGTCGTCTGATTGAATTTGTAACGGTTTAGAGAAATAGCCAAATCAGTAGGTGCTGTTATAATTGCTTCTCCATATCCCTTCACTCTATTTTTTCCGCATGTGCAATCAACGGCATTTTCCTCGTCACCAAAATATTTGTCTATACCATTTTGTATTGATGGCAGCTTTCCGGATGTCTCTTCATCTTCTTTCTCCAACGTTAGAACGTAAGCATTTATAATGCTGTTGTTCATTACAAACTTTTCGCATTTGAAGCAGGTTGACATCACCTTATACTGCAATTGCCATATGTGCTCATCATGCTTCACTCTTAATGCATTTAAGATTTCCATCTTGATTGCTTGGGCATCATGTTGATAACCGAACCTGAATTCTCCTTTGTTAAGCCTCCCGATCATTTTTAAGCTGACTGTCTGTTTAGATATCAGATTTTCATCGGCGGCTGCGAAGTTCTTAAGCCATTGGCAAATAGAAACACAGGCAAGAGAGTAAGTAATGGATTGATCTGCCTGCTTTAGCTGCAGCAACCTGTAGCTGTTATGCATGGAGCAAATAGCTTGCAAAGCAGAGTAGTCGTTTTTGATAACAAGTTGAATTTCTAATTCCCTATGGCAATCTTCAAGGACTGCAATAAATGGAAACTTACAGAGAAAACGTAACGCAAAAAATCGTTGGTTTCCCATTCGCTTTCATTCTTCAGTTGGGGTCATCCTTTCCTGAGACCGATGAAGCGCATCCTTTCCTTTGTTTGACAAAGCCACAAAAGCGAGAAGAGGAAACGGATCATGCATGAACGAGCATGAGACTACATTCAAACAAACTAGACACGAGACCCTTGAATTTACTTCTTTTGTTTCTCCAATTCTCCAGCGCTTCTATTGTCAACAAAGCTGCATTCCATCAATAGTCTTGGGACAATAATTCATCCTGCGCGTTGTGCGGTAAAAAGGAACTTTGAAAACTTTGCGCGGTCCTTTGAAGAACATGGTAAAACTGTGCGGCGAAAACTGGAAAGCCGCGCGCGTGCGTCAAAGTTGTCAGTCTGGGAGAAATGCTGGTTTCCCTTGCAAAGCTTACAAGCTACTTAATTTTACATTTAAATAGCCTGTGACCAGGTTTTAAGCAACAAAACATCTAGCAAATTTCATAAGAATTTTCTTGTGCACTGATGTGTCTTTATATTTTTCACAGCTTTCTGAATCGTGCCCTCCAAACAAAAAGCACATTTTCTCTGGCCATGATTTCCTGCAAAGTGTGCCGAAGCTGTGGCTGGTCTCTGTTTCGGTGGATTGGTAACCTTGCTCCGACTGAGTTGGTGTTTTGGTGCTTTAATATTCTCTATGATTCGCGTGTAGAGAATATGGTAAGAAATAACAAGAAGGAATGAGACATCTTGTATCAACAGAACGAAAACTACAACTAACAATAAGATTAAGTATATCACGGTCTTGGTGCCATAGGGCGACCATATCCAGTCTATAATAAATCAATGATTAATGAGTCACTATATTACATCACAATATTACATTACCCCCTTTTCAGATAGAGAGTCTTGTAATAAGTCCAGAAGGAATGAGGTTTCCATATCTGTCAGGAATTCGTCTATTTCGAGTTGTACTCTGACTATCATCATGTCCAATTGGAACATCGTTTTTGTTGCCATGGTTCGTTTCAAATTCTGAATCTGAACCATCTTCCTTATTTCTGCGAGTATCATTGAATCTTTTGTAATGAGATATATTACGAGTGATGCGATGCTTTTCAGCGTTCTCTGCTGTAACCATTGTTCCATTCCGTTCGATAACTGTATAAGGAGTTTTAGAAAAACGAGAAAACAATTTATTCTTTTGTTCTTGCTTGACAAGAACTTGGTCTCCCACTGATATGGAACTTGGTTTTGCATTTTTCCTTTGATCCGAATATGATTTGTGATACTCTTGATACTGAGATTCATTATGTGTTGCCTTTGGATGCTTGTTTACGATTTTCTGTCTTTTAATAACCGGTATCTTTCCTCTCACAGTCCGATTAAATAACAATTCACAGGGTGGTACTTTGGTGACTGAATGTGGAGTTGTTCTGTACGATAACAAGAAGCGATGTAATTCTTGCCTCCACGGTTTTCCTTCTAAAATAGCAGCTTGAATGGTTTTAGCTAGCGGTTGATTGAAACGTTCAACTTCACCATTCGCTTGAGGCCATCGAGGAGTGATTCTTTCATGTTTTACTCCAAGTGCGGTACAGTATTTGCGGAAATCCTCTCCATTAAATGGTGGACCATTGTCGGATTTGATGACATTGGGAATTCCATGAACTGCAAATATACGGTCCAGCTTTGGAATGACGACAGATGCTTTAGTAGATTTTACTATCTCAACTTCGGGAAAACGAGAGTATCTGTCTATAACTACTAACAAGTATTCACCAGTAGGTAACGGTCCGTAAAAGTCCATATGCAGTTTTTCCCAGGGTAATTTCGGCATACTGTTTAACTGTACAGGTTCAGGAGAATTCTGTCTTCCTGTGGCTTGACAAGCGAGGCATGATTGCACAGTGTTTTTGACTAGCTCATCTATTCGAGGGAACCAAACTTTTTCTCTTAAAAGTGCTTTGGTCTTGGAGAGCCCTTGGTGGCTTTCATGAGCAATGTCAATAGATCGTTGTTGAAGTGATGTTGGGATGATTATTCGATTTCCGCGTAGAATTACGTTTTGTCCTCCAACAGTCAATTCATCTTTGACAGTTTTGAAGTCTTTTCCAATTGATCCCCATGCGCCTGTGCGGATTGCAGCACGGAGTTGCTTCAATTCTTTATCATTGTTGGTTTCTTGTGCAATCTCTTGCAATGTCATTGCTTTTGGAATAGCATTATGCGTGATAAAGTTGATGTATTCCTCTTTTTGTTCTGCCTTGTCTGTCATCTTGTTTGAAGGGTGCCTGGATAGGTAGTCGGCAGCATTTTCACTTCCAGGTTTATATTGAACTTTAAAGTTGTAAGGTTGTAATCTCAGAACCCATCGTTCAATTCTGGCTGAGGGCTTGGATCGAGGTGTACCATAAATGATTTCGAGTGGTTTATGGTCTGTAATAAGAGTGAATTGTTGACCATATAGAAACAAATGAAAGTGCTCAATAGCCCATACAAGGCTAAGTGCTTCCTTTTCCGTCTGAGAATATCGACGCTCAACATCGGTCAATGAACGACTTGCGTATGCAATGATTTTATGATTCTCAAGATTTTTTGTGTTCTGAGACAAAATAGCAGAGATGCCTACAGGACTTGCATCGACAGTAAGGCTTGTTTCTTTAGAAATATCAAAATACGCCATGACGGGTGCTGTAGTAAGTGCTTGCTTTATCTTCATGAATGCAGCTTGATGCTCTTTTTGCCAAACAAATTGGGTATCTTTCTTTATGAGATCACGCAGTGGGGCTGTGATAGTGGCATAATCAGAAATATAGCCTGAGCTGTAGTTTGCCATGCCTAAGAAACTGCGGATTTCTTGTGCATTTGCAGGCGTCGAGACATTTTGCAGATCTTGGATTTTCTTAGGGTCTGGACGTGTGCCTTCTGCTGAGAATATTTGTCCAAAGAATTCCAACTCTGTTTGCAGAAACTTACATTTCTTTGGATTCAGTGTTAGTCCTTTGTCTCGCAGTCGTTTCAAACAATTTTGAAGCGCGTTGTCGTGTTCTTCTCTCGTGTGGCCATGTGATATCGTCGGCAATATTTCGGATACCTTTGATCCCTTGTAGGTTTTGATTCAAAGCATGCTGGAAAATTTCTGCGCTAGCATTTATTCCATAAGCCAATCGCTTGTATCGGAATAATCCAACGTGTGTACTGAACGATGTGATGTAGCGGCTATTTTCCTCTAGAGGCAGTTGATGGTATGCTTGGGAAAGATCAAACTTCGAGAAGAACTTTGCACCATTGAGATCTAAGCTTATATCACTGACGGTAGGTATTGGATACCTGACACGGTTAATAGCTTGATTGGCCATTCGCATATCAACGCAAATACGAACTGAACCGTCTTTCTTGGGTACAGCGACTATAGGCGATAGCCAAGGCGTTGGTTGATTTTCTGGAACAGCCTCGATGATATCTTGTCGTTCAAGCTCTTTTATTGATTCCTTAACTTTTTGACGGATGTGAAAAGGAATTCTTCTGATTGGCTGAGCCTGAGGTATGGCGTCTTTGTCTATGTTTAGTTTGACTTCCCCATCTTTCAGTTTACCTAGGCCTTGAAAAACATCTTGATATTGCTGAAGAATGCCACGAATTTTATCATCTTTCGTATTGGTTTGAATTTGTCGAAGATTCAAACTGATAAGATTGAGCTCTTGGGCAGTGCTGGCTGATAACAAACATCCTGTATTCTTTTCTTCAATCACAAAGAAAGTTGCTATGCAATATCTTGTTTTGGATTCGATCAATGCGTCAAATTTTCCTTTGAAATGAACTGGTTGTTTAGCGCCAAAAGGAAAGGCTTTGACTGTTGTGTTCTCCAATTTGACTGCTTTCAATTTTTGAAAGGCGTTGTAATCTAAAACATTGATTGAGGCACCAGTGTCGATCATTACTGATATCGGCTCACCAGCAATATTTACTTTCGTTGTTGGGCATCCTGTGTTTTTCTCGGTGTTGACAGCATAAATGTATTCATCCTCACTGGTGTCATCAGAGTCAGCATGATAAAGGGGCTTCACAGTTGGTTGCCTAGCAGCTTTGTTCTTTTGAGGTGTCAGTTGACTGTGTTGAACAGCGGAACCACGACAGACATTTGCAAAATGGTTGCTTTTT
Source organism: Chrysaora quinquecirrha (assembly GCA_014526335.1). NCBI lineage: Eukaryota > Metazoa > Cnidaria > Scyphozoa > Semaeostomeae > Pelagiidae > Chrysaora > Chrysaora quinquecirrha. The sequence continues at coordinate 68,306 of JACTAT010000070.1, read as the reverse complement.
AAACACTTATTACACGTTCTCCCCTTAGCTGGACATTGAGTTTTCGGATGCCAGTCTCTCCCACAATTTCGACATTTTGAGGGTTTCTTGGGCTTGACTTGTTGATCAGCTCGAATCCGATTTGCTACAGGTTTCTGAGCGGCAAACTCTATATCTCTTGCTTGAAAAGAGCTTAATTCATCGCGACGGCCTTCCAGTAGCATGTCTGGTAATTTATATTCAGGGTCTCGGAGTGCTTTCTTTCTTATTCGTGTCGAAATACTTCCAATAAGGATTTGCTGCTCCAGTTCAAAGTCTAAATCAGTGAACTCACAATTGACTGATAATTTTCGAAGTCGTGTATGAAAACTATCGAGTGTCTCTCCAGTCTCTTGTTTTGTTTGTCTGAACTTATAAACTTCATATCTTCGATTCTGTTGTGGTTGAAAATATTCTGTAAGTTTTTGTCGTGCCAGTTCGTAGTTGTTGTCTGCACCAGTGTCTGTGAGTTGGCCAAAAATTTCTCGAACACGAGAACCAGCTTGATAAAGAAGGAGTGCCCTTTTTCTTCGATTTTCAGTAATTCCACTGGCGATTAGAAACGTATCGAAATCACTCAGCCATTGCTTCCAGCGAGCGGCAATGCTAGCTCCAACTTCGATTTCAGGATCGAATTCAGGTAGTGGCTTGAGGTTTAAAGCCATGATAATAACGAATATAATTACTTCACTTTACTCTCGTCGCCAATTTAATATTCTCTATGATTCGCGTGTAGAGAATATGGTAAGAAATAACAAGAAGGAATGAGACATCTTGTATCAACAGAACGAAAACTACAACTAACAATAAGATTAAGTATATCACGGTCTTGGTGCCATAGGGCGACCATATCCAGTCTATAATAAATCAATGATTAAATGAGTCACTATATTACATCACAATATTACAGGTGCGAATCCTTCAAAAATTCCAAATGTTTCTTCTTGACTGGTGTTATCATTTTCTGTTTCATTCTGGCTCTGAGAGATATCAGTGACATAATGTGATTCCTTGCCATGCGCTGTTATTTTTATAAGCACTCTTTCGTTTTTAATTAGGCCATTCAAACACTTTTCTACTTCGTGAGCTTCTAGGCCAGTTTCTTTTCTTACTGCTTTTATCACATTTTCAGCGTAAGGGCGCTTTTTATCCTTTCTTGTTTTTTGAATAGAGTTTGGTATTGCCTTTTCTAGGTCATTTCTTTCCACGGTGTTAGTAATGTAGTACCGCACTCAGTGATGATTTAATAACAAGAATAGTTGCTTCTGTCCAGTTCGAATCCTATACACAGATCTATCCTATGTCTATCCTATACACAGATCTATCCTCTTCTGAATGCATCTAATGCATCCCAACTTTTCTGTGGTATAATTTTGGTACTCTGGTAGACTAAATTCTTGTGACTTTTGAATCTTAATCCCCAAAATAGCCTGTGTACTTTACGTCGTACAATTTTTCAGATCGTCCAAAACCTCTTTTTACTCCCTCTGCTTCCATTGTGCAAGATACTCCATTTTTCTGGCATTCATGAACCTCTGACACTTGCTTTGTAGCGCATGCATGGCAATAATTTAACAGGCATTCAGCATCAACAAGTTTTGATGATTTCCATTCACTTTTGCATCTAATTAATTGATTAATTGATCTAATTAAGTAACTGTCGCATTAATTTCTTCGAACGCAAGTCTTGCTTGAAAAGCCTCTTCTTTGCTAGGTCCTATTACAAAATACTGTGACCTCTAAACCCTCTGAAACTTCAATTTCTTCTGTGGCTCTCTCAAACCGTAGCAGAATCGCATATATCACACGATGCTTACAAGACACTGTTAACCACCTGCCTGAACGGCCAAATTTTTGCAGCAGAATTTTGTTATATTCTGAAGTCCTGAAATGAACCATTCCTTATTCGGTTTATTGTCTAATTTAGATCCTTTAATGGTTACATTAGTTTGTCTTGCAAGCTTCTTCGTGTCAGGGGTCTTGCTTTTCATAAGGTCTTCAAGCAGTAGCTCGGCCGAAAGATTTCGACAATCTACCTCAGATTGTTTGGTCTTCCACTGTTGCAGTTATCGTATTTGAGTTACCGGCTTTGAGTTTACATTTTTGGGTTAAAATCATCGTCATCACTTTCACTTTCATCTCCATTGAAGATATATTCAAGTGCATCTTTGATTTCAACTTTGGCTTTCGTCATTACTGAAAGATCATACAATTTTTTGGGGGCTTCTTATGCATCGTAAATCTTTTTTAATATATCTGAATTTCTCTTAACGTATATAATGATTAAAATTTCACTGAATAGAATATTACTCTTGTCTATTATATCGCAACCATTTTCAGCCAACAGGTAATTTAATTGAGTACCCTTGACATTTTACTAATGAGAATCCTTCCTCCCAAACGCAGCAGAGAATGCAATCTTAGCATTGGTATTATATAGAGAAATTCACCCGTTTAGAGTTCAAGATTCGAGCCTTGAGACTTCAATACTGGCGTTCACCACAATGTTAACGGGATAGATTAGAATCACCCGTAGGTTCTGTTATTTAGTTCGAGAGGACTGTATGATTATTCAAAAGATTCAAAGATTCAAGTTCGCTTCTTTATCAATACTAAATGAAAATATTCAAATTACTATACTCTATAACAACAAGATTCACTTTCCTGAATTCTTCGAGATAAGCTTCAGATTTATATACTTCAGAATAAAATCTTCATAAGAATAAATTCAGGATAACTTCGATAGATTCTTCGATCATTCGGGTCAACCAATAACAAGAACAAGAACACACTGCGGCAGACTGAACACGCACGCACAGCACGACACAATTGATTAATTAAACAACGTAATGTCCATATCCCATAATTCTCTACAGATTATTCTTCTGGATTTTTTACAGTATATCAATTGTTTCTTGCCGTAATTCTTATGGGGTTATGGGGATTCAATTTTGTTGGTAGCACTGTGAACTATTAGCTATTACATCACTATCTTCTTTTCCGGCCTTTTTATAACCTGTACCGATGGGGAATCTACTAACGTTTTGAAATTGTGGAGATAAGAACGGTCTTGCAATTCCTTTACCTTCTATTTCGGCTAGAATATTTTCAAAATGCCAGCATGATTACCAGTCGAACTGAGATTTTTGATATATGCATGAATTCTAAACCATGATATGAAATTTCCAAACGATTGACTAAGTTCGAGATATACTTTTCAGCATAATACTAACCCAGGTATAATATTAAGTTCCCGTTCTAAGCTATGAATGTCCATTAGGGCTGATGCACAATTGGAGCGGACTAAAACGGACTAAAATAGCTTCTTTCTACGGAATTTTGTTGCTGTGTTTTATCCGGAGCATCAATCGATTTTTTATATCAAGCACAAGATACATAAATAATTTCATCGATGTCAGAGTTATCTTGCACTCTACGCATGTCGAAGACATAACTTCTTCAAGCAATTTGTGACTAGCAGATGTTGTTCTGTTACAGACTTTGAGATGTTCAATATTGCAGATTTTGTCAGTTATTTTAAACTTTGAATTGTTCAAAATAAACTTTTTTTATTTGCTCCAGCAACTCATTCACTGTCAAAGAATGTTCAGTCAGATGAAAAAAAGTTCCAGGGCATCAGATCTTCTTGTCCTGAGCGAACTCGAACGCTTACAGTTGTCGTCATTTTATGAGTGCCTTTTATTTTAAATCGAAATTACTTTTAGCTACAAATGCAACTACTCTAATTCGATTATTAAAAGGAAAAGATACGAATTAACGGAAAATTAATAAAAAATTTAAATACATTATATAAAGAATTAATCATTACAAGCAGAAATGCACCTAAAACCATGATGACTAGATAAATGATAGCCAAAATGCACCCTAGTTATGATAAAATTCATAAATACAATGATGCTTTAATGATGATAACATTATTGATCAAGGTAATGAAGTTACCTTAATTTTATCCGTCGACAACCTTGTTTCCTCCGCGGCCGCATTAATCAATTCGTCAGCCAGAGTAGTTTTCATCCCTCTATTGTAGAAGGGAAGGAGAATGTTTTTATCTTCAATAACATGATACGTGACAGGTCTCTTGGAGTCCATTTTGCTAGGGAAAAAAAAACTGAGAAAAAAGGTTAACTATGTTTACGTCGGTTCGCATGGCGGGACAGCCAGGCACAGAAAGCTACGCTACCGACTTCTTAGTTATCTCTTTTCTCACTCTTTAAACAGAAGAGAACGTAAATCATTATTGAAAATTACCTTCAAGATATTCCTCTGTTCTTTTGGTTGATAACCGGGATTGCAGGTGTTGAGAAACTTGCCTTCGTTTCTCTCAAGACTGATTCTACCAGATATCTTAATGCGAGAAGCACACGAAGAAATAAAGTTGACTTGACGTTTTGTAATAATATTATCGATAAACTCTAAATCTATATGCAGTACAGTCAGTACAATCATACAATTCCACGATCCTACAGATCCAAGCAATTCCTACAACAAGTCCTACCTTTGCCTATTTGGTTACAATACTTATACTCTATGAAGAATCAATAGAATATTACAAACAACCAATAAGATTACATAAAACAATTTACGTACATTACGTTGACTAATTTCCTTGTACTTATTTTCACATTGCTTAGTCGGCTTTTACATAAACAATACTCCACAGAACTTTAGATGAATCTATACATGAATTTCCATCTACAAATCCATGAAACATAAGATTTCCTGAGTACAATATTGAGAGATTGTCTATTACGTATTTCTTTGCGCGCGAAACCTATGGGTTTTCCCAACAGCAGGCAAGGCAATTCTCCGATCAAGCAATTCAAAGCTTCGAAGTTTCCAAGGCACAGACAGACAACAAGCGCAAGCACTGTACAAGCGTCTGTCGGTTGGGTTGGGCGAATGTTTTGTTTTCATAATTTCGCGCCGGTTGACTTGGTAACAGCAGGAAAAAACACGTCTGATGTGAACATAAGCAGGATGTTTAGAACATGTGTTACTTCCCATATTGTATATCATCATATGTGTTAGATGATCATCTGACATAGAGTACATCCCACGTTCTAAATTTTAAATTCTAAATTTAGTCCCATTTAGAACGTGCTACACTGGTGGACGTGAAGGTCGATTTGAGGTTCTTGTTTCGATAATGTTTTGCATGAATTTAGGATTTAGCTGGTTAACAGTTTTGAAGATCTCAATACAATATAGCCTATATACATGCATTGTGCATTTTTTCACATGCCAGGCAATTCTTCATAAGAAGAATCGTGGTCGTCGTAAAGGAAACCTAGGGCTCTCTCCTGTATTTTATCGATCTTATCCATGGATGTAGCTGAAGATAAAAACCATACCAAAGGGCAGTAGTTGAAGTTGGAGAAGACAAAGCTTTGGACGAGTACCTTCTTCTCCGCAAAACCATGAAAAGATGTCAGTCGTTTTGGTACATTTAGCTGGGTTGCTGCTTTTTTGCAAAGATCAGATATGTTGAAATCAAAGTTTAGTTTATGGTCAAGATTTACACCAAGCAACTTTACTGAAGTTTCAGACTTGATCGTTTTCCCTTGAATAGAGATACTATGCCCTGTGGTGGCTGTTTGATCTTTTTTTACGAGAAGTGCGTGGAATATTTCTGGGTTAGCGATCATTTCATTTCGATCGAGCCATGTGAGAGCTATGCTGGCCTTCTTTTCTAAAACATCAAATAGGTGTGGGAGGCTGTTGGAAAAATATGTTTGAGTATTATCATCTGCATAATTTAAAAAGAGATGCTTCTTTGATGAAATGAAACAAGTCATTAATATATAAATTGAAAAGAATAGGGCCTAAGACGGATCCTTGAGGAACCCCTGATAAAACAGATTGATAGTTGCTGTAAACATTATTTATTCGAACCGACTGTTTGCGCTGTTTTAAATTGGAATATATGTAGACAAGAGAATTTTCGTCGAAACCATATGCATGGAGTTTTCCTATAAGCAAATCATGCGGGATACAGTCGAAAGCTTTCGATAAATCCATCAAAATTGACAGTGTAATTATTGTCTAGTTTGATCTTCCAATCTTCAAGCACCCTGATTAGGACATGTTGCGTACCATAAGCCTTCCCGTAGGCCGCGATGAAAACCGAAAGCATTCTCTCAAGAAATGGACTTATTTGATCTTTAACGATCTTTTCGTATATTTTTGAGAAAGTGTTAAGTATGCTTACGGGACGAAAATTTTTTTCTACTGTTCGAATCAGTTCACCTTTGTCGAGAGGTGTGACTGCAGCTCGTTTTCCATGTGCTGGAAATTCACTATTTCGAATGCTAATGTTTATGATATTTGTTAGTGGGACGAATAGCTCCCTCGCAGCTAAATGGACAAGTTTTGGGGGTATTTTATCTTCTCCGGTTGATTTCTTATCATTAATTGCTCGTAAAAGCCGGAAAACATTGTCTGTTGAAGTTTCCTAAAAAGAAAAGGTGGAAAATGAATTTTCTGTACTTTGAATAATTGCTAGAACACTTGGGTGGCTGTGGTATTTTTGAAGAATTAGTCTAACTATACTCCGATCGTCCAAGCTGGGTACACTTTCGGCAATGCTAGAGGGCTTCTTTCTCGAGGACTTCTCAACTTTATTGATGTAGTGGTCATTAAAAACTTCAACGAGTTCTTTGTCGTCAGTGGTTTCTAATCGCCTTCTTCTTAGTGAAACGCCTTTATTTCGTTGTTTTGTAAGCTTGATTTCATTTTCCTTTGAAGGATGCTTTTTAGTTTCTTTTGAAGCCTAGATCGGGTATAAATACCTTTCCGTAAATCTCGCTTCATAAAATATCATCCACCTTTTTTTACTGATAGTAAGTTCTGAACATATCGATTCGACATTCTGCGTTTCGTATGCAGTAATGCGATAACATACCACCCCTTTTCTCACGTATTCCATTAGGCCCCCTCCGAACTCATTCCTATCGCGACGCATAGGATACTGACTGATTGTTGTTCATTACAAACAAATCTGTTTTGAAATCTTTGCTCAATTTTGTCTCCTCGATCACCAAAACATCTAGTAAGCATCGCTCTGCAACTTCTCTGAGGTCGAATATTTTATATCTAAGGCTATTTATGTTCAAAAAGCCAAGGAGAGGGTTATTATTATATTTTGTCCTGAGCTGAAAAAGCCTGTTTATTTTATCATCCGTTTCACCATTGTCAATAGAAGTGAGAACTGGTCTGCAAGCCTATTGTCTTAACTCTTTGTCTCGATTTTAACGAGTCATGTGACCTAACTGAGGGGATTAGGACGCGAGTGCGTTGTTTGTATGTTTGCTTTATGTACTGTACTATTTTTTATTTCTCGGCGAAACTTGGCGTTTTTTATTTAAAAATTATGCCCATTCAACTTTGCTTCAGTTTATTGACTGTACATAAACTTAAAACATGATGGTTTAGATTGCTAGCTTTCGGGAAAGCGTGCAGTGACTAGTATTGAGCAATTTCATTTCTCTCGAATATACTGAAAATGTGAACATTTCAAATTTGTCTTTCCAAATTCACTGTTATTTTTCGTACATAGAAATGTGGAAATAAATCTTGGTTTGGAAGAAAATAGACCTAAAGTGATTTATTCCAGATCGGGAGAATTTCGCTAATATTTCCAGAAGGTTCTCGGATCGGCGGATGTCACTCTCTCGTTAAAGGATTTCTAGGGATTTCTATCGATTGAATATTTTCAGCCGGAAAACTTTTTCTTTCCTGGGTGCAGCGGAAAGAGTAGAGACTTCAGAAGTGGGAAGATTCTGTTTATAATTTCTGTCGGTCTCATAATCAACTTGAAGGTCCTCGTCCTCTTCTTCTGGAGTAGGATCTTCCTCTGATTCTGCTTATGTGTCATTCAGGGGCAGGTGTTTCGGTAAGAAAGAGTAAGATCGATCAAACAATCATAAAAGCCATCAGTATTTATTTGGCACCCTGTTTGTTGGAAGTACTGGTAGCGTTAACTGTAACAATGTGCACTGTTCAGTTTGTCGTGCGCTCCCACTTCCCTTTGCGAAATCAGAATTTTCCGCTCATAAGATGTTGTTTGACTTCTAGATTGCTTACAGTAAATCAATATAGCCCTGAAGCTCCTTAATGTTCAAGTCAGTCAAGCCCTAGTTGCTTACTGAGGAGTTGTTCATTAAAAAAGTGCATTATCAGTGAAAGTAGTTTCAATGCAAATCTTTGTCAGATTCCTATTCTATTGTTCAAGTTAAGATTAGAATTTGTTGGTTGACATAAAACCAACGATATTTTGCAGTTTGTGAAGTTAGCTTAAATACTTTTGCAATTTGGGAAGTTGGCTTGCATACTTTTGCAGCTTGGGAAGTTAGCTTAAATACTTTTGCAGTTTTGGAAGTTAGCTTGAATAATTTTTAAAACCATCTTAAGCTCTTGATTCATATTTGCTGATGATTTGGATTGAAGGATATTATTGTTGCCACAGTGGGTGATAATGAAATCTGGTATTTTGTTCAAACTTGGTTGCAGGTAGTGCTTAAATTCAAATGTTTACATCCCACCGATGCTTATTTTTTGCTGATCCATCTGTTGCGTGTTTTTGAAAGTTTTTGGGACATGAAATCTTTAATCATAGAATAACTAATTACTGCAATTGTATCTTTTTGCTCTTTTCCATTTAATGGCCTATTCCCTATTTTGATCATCTGCAGTGCTGGTCTTTTCTTGTGTGTGTCATTGTATTTTTCAGCACAAAAAGCAGCGTTATCATTTCTGTTTGATTCTGGTTCCCCTTATATTTTTTATTCTAGTGTTTGGTGCATGAGTATTTGTGTAGGAGGTCACTGCTTGAGAGGAAAGGGACGCTCGATAAACTGCTGCTTTTGAGCTTGAGTGTACGTTGGTGTATAGGTGAAATATGTTGGTTGGTATTATATTGATTTTGAAATTACTCTTGATGTTGGTTTATCCTTGTTGAAAGCAGTTGTTTCAAATCTATAATTCTATTCATCTCTATGGCTAGTCTGTCATCTCTGTGCTCCAGGTTCAGGATATCTTCAATTTTGATGAAGCCTCTTTTCACATTTCAAAGTGATATATCCATTCAGCCATGTTCTCTTTTCCTTTTTAATTTTTCGATTCCAGTTCTCTATCTTCTGTTTATCACTGGATTCCATTTTAATTTGCTCAAGCCATGTGTCAATGAACAGATTTCTTTCAGATCCAGTTACAATAATATCATCTCAGGACGTTATGATTTTAGGACAATTTGAAGAGTAGCAAATTCTTTATCTGGGTTCTTTAATAATTATACTGTTATAATCATTGTAATCATTGACGTCATACCTTGCAACTCTTAAATCGTTACTTTGTCCTATTTTTCAAATATGATATCATTCATTGCTACAATCCAGAAGATCAGATCATTTGAGGATTCTACAAGAATATATGTGTTGCTTTGAATAGGATTTTGCTCTTGATTTAATTTCTGTCTTTTTTTATTCACATATTTTTACAATACATTGTTTTCATTAGCTAGGTTTTCTGTTTCTTTGTGGATCCTGGTGGCTCGCTTTCTTTTTTATGCCTTTGGTTAGCAGCAGCATTTTTTGGAGATACTTCGAGGTCACGAAGTCTTACTTTTTGACATTCTTTGCACAAAATTTTGTTGTTTAATAAACGTCTCTAAGATTAAGTTTGCAGTCTTATTACATACATATTTGCCCAGGGTTCCTCCAGGGTCTGCCACCTCATGTCTCTATTGTGATTCTATTGTGACTCTTTTTGAGCCTCTCCGTTTCTACTTATAGTCATTACTTGGTTAAGGAATTTCTCGACTTTATTAACCTTTTTTATATCCTCTTTTTCTATATCTTTTGATTTATGGCCTATTTTGCCCAGTATGCTCTTAATAGTTTTGCATGCAAACGCATGTTCTGTTGTTTCATTTTCCTCTCCACAAAGTGGGCAATCTTTTTCTTTGTTTTTTTACTTTATGATTAAATTTGAATACTTTATTCTTAGTTCTTTGTACCTTTCAATTCTATTTACCAGCTGCTTTATCTTTCCTGTTGAATCTGATGGATCAATATTTTCTTTGCAAATATTTTTCATTTGGATTTGGATTTCTCACATCTCTTTTCACTTTTCTTTTACCACCCTTAGTAGAATTGCTGCAGTCGAACACTGGAATTCCAGCAGTGACATTTGACTCTCTGAAGACAAGCTTTTTTGAGTAGTCTCTATGGTAGATAAGCCTACCATAAACAACAGGGGAACAACAGCCAGATTAAAACAGTTATAAAAAATATGCATGTTATATTTTGTTCACCTCAGCTGCATGCGATACAGAGGTTAATATGTCACACAACGCCCATCGCATATGCATATTCTTCTGCCACAATGGACCTTGGAATTTTAATAAGTTAGTTAGTTCTTGACGACTCTCTTTTAGCAGTACTCCCTGGGGAAATAAGCTTGAAAACTTACCTTGGTCAATTATCAACCTCACCTTCTGTTTGGGAGTTGTGTGTAACCTCGAAATCCTGTCCTCAATAAAGTCTGGGAACACCTTCATCAGACAATATGAGTTAGATTTATGTATCTCTTTGATCCCTAGTTTAACGAGTTTTCTGCCATTTAGGGATGTGTGGAAATTTATTGAAATTTGTGCAGGAATTTAATTTAGTTTTGAAGTTACCTCTAAGGGGACCATTGTGGAAAAAAGATCAGATCGACCTTTTAATACTATCCCTGTATTAAAACCTTCTAAATATTTTTAATTTTAAATTTCATAGATACAAATATACATACAAATAAAAGTCTTGTAAAGTGGTTAAAAAAATTTTCAAAATTTTTTGTAAAATTATAAATTTTTTTGTTCTTATTAATTTAAGAATAGAAATAACAATAATAGGCGCTTAAGATAAGAAGACGAAAGAGCTTAGTCGTTTTTTCTCCCCACTGTGACATATATATTAGTCTATCAAAAATATTACAAAAGCAGAAAAAACCAAAAAATATCAACATAAATCGACTGTCATTTTTTACGCCAGTCTTGTAAAACCTTAATGGGGTGGGGGTGTGCTAGCTAAAGTTGAAAAAGAAAGAAAACGAATGTTTGCTTTCTAAAAATTGTCGTCCATTGATGAGACGTGAAACTAGAGTGAAAGGCATCGTGGAGTAAAAACAAGATCCAGCGACTTGAGTGTAATTGTATCATCATTATCAGACTCTTGCAGCTCATTCACTTCTTTTGTGGCCTCATACCAGTCAGCAAGGACCCCAATTCTTTAAATGATGGTTTTGTCATTCCTGCATAGTCCGACGAGTATTGCTGTTCTTTTTTTAGCCATGTGGACCTTCTTTACCATATCTACATGTCTTCTTGGTTTCCAACATGTTGAACAAGCAAATCTGTCCTGCTTGTACACTTGCCAGTGGACCACATCCGTTGGAATCTTTCCTCGATTATCGTCTACAGTAAATGTTGAGATTTGCAGTGGTCACATTGATCATAGTCTTCCCAATTAATATCATCAAACTCGAAAAGAGGGTCTTCTTCAGAACAAATGCAGCATTTATCGTTGTCGTCGACTTCTGATTCATATCACACAAAGTTTATGGTGGTGCCTCGACAGCTTTTCTCTTCTCGCTCGAGAAGCTTCTAATGCCCTTTTGGCTGGTTTCTGGCGTACAGGTGTTTTTCCCGTTCCGAGATGTTATTTTAGGAGGTCAGTCAAATTTCAGTAAATCGTTGAGAAATTTTGCCTTTAGATGTTTTATCTGGTGGTAGCCGTTTCATAACCTGCTTCTCGTCCAACGGAAATATCCCGATTCCTCGAAACCCAGCCACGGAATTTTCTGTGGCGGAGGTTGGAAAATTTTCGAAAAATCAAGCAGTAGGGGGCATTATGGATAAGCATGCTTTAAATTGCAAAAGTCGGAAAGAGAAGCTGAATAGGCATTTCTTTCCGATTGGTGCATTTCGAGCCGCATCTGGGTATAAATTGCGCCTTTTTCCATTGCTTCAGTCTGTTTCTGACGTTCATACTCTGAGGGGTGTCAGACGAAAAAAGCTTTTAAGTATGCCTGAAAATGTTTTCGCTGTTTATCGCAATTCTGCAGTTTTGTACAACTCAAAAACTATAAACATGCTTCTGTAAAATCACACGCATACCTGACATTTCGTATTCTCCTTTGCGTTAAATCTTGATGCTTTGTTATCTTTTGGAACCATTCTCATATTGAGGGTTTGAAGGCTGTCCAGCACGTGCACCTCGCTTTTGCAGCACATGCGCCTTGATTAATATCGCCCCCAATGATTTCCTCGCACGTTAATAATTGAGATAAACCATTCTTGAATAGGGTGTTGCTTAAAATCATATTTCTGAGTTGGAGTTAATCGTGCATGCCACTAACATTATTAACCACCTCTCTAATTAGCTGCAGTGCTTTTCAGATTACTTTGTCGTTTAACCAGTTACCGTTTTCGATGACAGGGAAAGTGGCGGATTGTATATGTAGGATCACTTGTGTAATTAAAGGAATTCTTGAGATCTAGTGGAGAGACTAGACTATGATCGAGACGGAAATGTAACAAAGAATTAATAATGATATCAGGCTCCTTATATCAAGATAATAACAAGATATGATAAAGCATGTTAATAACAAGATATGTTGAGATTTCTCACCACAAAATAGGCCCTTTGCGACTCTACTTGATATAAATTTCTACTTCAATAGACGCTTCCTCAAAAGATGGCTGCCGTTTTTGCCTATTGTTTTTATTAAGGATTTCCGAAAGGAATTCTGGGAATAATTTCCTTAGTTACGTTTTTTACATAGCTGCAGACCTTGAATTTGTAGCTAAGGAAATTATTCCCAGAATTCCCTTCGAAAATCCTTATGAAAAACAAGGGATTGAAAGAAAGGGCCGCCATCTTTTGCGGAAACCTCTAGTATCTTTCGATAACAAAAAATCCTGCAGAGTTCCAAAATGTAATAGGAAATAAAACGAAATATATCAAATCCTAAGAACTATATAAACAAATAAACAATAATGACTAAGCCAATAAAATGCTATTCACCGGCAAATTCTGAGAAACGCCTGACAATGTCTTTATTAGTCATTAGGAAATTTTGGTCAGCAGTAGTGGATGACACAATCAGTGCTTTCAGGTCGTTTCGCCCAACCTTCGATTCGCCCAACCTCCATTTCGCCAAACCCTGTAAGACGTTTCGCCCAACCCATGAAGGTGGATTCGCCCAACCTTTATTATCGGATAATTTAAAGCGAATTGTACTTATTATTGCTTAATCTTAATATTTTCAAATAATCCAACAATATTTAACTTAATAATAAACTTTTATATTGATGTTTTCCGCAAATGCACTTAGGCCCGCGAGGACTATTCCAGACGGGTTATTTGACGAATAGCGTGCCTTGATAGATTTTTTTTATTTTATTTCGAGGCTTTACCGAACTTGATTTTTGCCGTTTTTAGCGAGTGTTTTGGATTTCAGTTATACTTTTTTAGAATTTGTCGTCTTTGGCAGCATTAGCAAATGTCGTCTTTTGCAGCATTATTTTAACTACTCATCTAAAGGTCTATTGTATCACCTCATCTTTGCCTCGTCACGGCTACTTATTGGAGGTTTTTCGAGCACTACAACTTTGACGAAGAGCTGCGATTTTAATCTTTAGATCTGCGTCTTGACATCAATACCATCACCAACGGTGTTTGTTTCACGTTGCCGTTTTCGCCTTTCAAAGAAAAAGCATGTATAGAGAACAACTGATGAAACCGATCTTTAACTATCTTGAATGTACCATCCATGTACCAAGTCTTAGCCTCACCAAGAAGTAGAAGCTGTTCGTCTGTAGCAAAAATAAGATGCCTTGCATTTTTAAGCACGATATCAGCACGTAAAAATATTGCGGAATGTGAGTCCTGTTCAGTTGAAAGTCGTGGTCCTTTGGCTCCTTGGGACGTTGTCGTTCTCTGTAGCGGTTCGCTTGTCTGGCCAAATTTATCATAGACGGCTGGCTGCATGACGGCTGAGATAACAGGTGATCGGTGTTCTCACTCATAACTCCTTCAACAATGTTAGCTGCTGATCTGAAGTTATTATCCGCTGCCTTCTGTTTTATCTTTGCAGCAAGCCTCGTTGTTATTGCTACTCCTGGCTGTCCTGGGTGACAGTGAATCCCACGAAAAACATCTCCAATTTGCTGCACTGTTGCACTGCATGACATCTTTTTGCCTCTGACACTGCACCTCCAAGCATTTTTTCCACTGGGCCATGTATGTCGAAACACGTAAGTGTAGCCGTGTTTGTATGCCAGTTTTGCTTTTCCACGTTTTGTGCCCCCTCCAATCGCCTGAAAGAAAAAATATAAGTATGAGTTTCACAGCTCTTTAAATTTTCTGTTTAGGACTTCCACGAGTTTAATTTTAAAAAGTTAAACTTGTATTTTGAAGAGACTGCATGAAAGTGCAAAATTCTCCTTAACACATCTAACGCGTTTAATCAAGTTTGATGTGTTATCATTATTTTGATCTTTAGTGATTTGTAACAATAGTGAAAATACTGACGTATAATGTCTGTATAATGCCTTGATTGTGATAAATCGAAACAACATGAGTAGAGTAGCTACGGGATCAATCTTAATCAGTGATCTGCCTTGCACCCTCGATTACATATGTATGAGGCTTCTTTTCATACCTCGCATTCGATTTCCTTATTAGCGCAAATTTCTTCGACTGTTTCAATATCTAGTTCGATTTCATCTGGAATAGGAACATCATCTTCAATCATATCTTCCTCGATTACCCTTGGATCCTCGTATTCAGTTTCAATAATTTTCAGTTTGTGGTCATATGGTCTAAGAATAAGTGTGATTCCTCTCCCACCATATTGTGCTAAAGTCTCCATCTGTAGGTCTATCTGTGTCTATTTTACAAGCTAATTTAAAAAATAACCTACAGAGTAACATTCTTAAATCAAAATTTCATGAAAGAATCACAAAATGGGAAACTTGGATGAAATACACACCTCACAATCTATTCTATGAAGAATACCATCAACCAGCTTCTTTTTTTGCAGGTCACTTAAATCTTCTAGGGAAGGCCTTTCTTGCTGTTCAGCCAAGTCATTCCATCATGATCTTTCTCCTTCTGACATGTTCTTCCAACGCTGGCTTGCTATACCATTCTTTTTTTACTTGAATATCCACGTAGCTCTGCAAAATAAAACTGAATATGAATCAGTTAATAGGAAGATTTCAAATGTCCCCAAGTGTCATCCAAGTGTCATACACTGAGCACTTGAGCAGAAAAGATCGCTCTTGCAGTGAATAAACCCATTTTAATTTATAGGCCTAAGTCAACTTGAAAATAAAACTCACCCTTAGAAAAAATGTTCAAAGAGAACAAATTATAACCAGACGGTCGTCTTTTTATTTTTGTTGCCAAAAGCGGCTTTTTTGATGGTTGTTGACTAGTTTCTTGCCCGCCTTCAGTTGGAAAACAAGTCGGAGCAGGACCACGCTTTCGATTATTTATCCAGCACTGGACATCACTTTCGCGAAGTCCAGTGCATTCTGCAACAGAAGTAATTCGATCTCCGAATTTTTTTAGACCATGTGTTGTTTGTTTCCTGTTTCTATAGGGATGTTTCCAGATTGATCACAAAGTACACATTCAACATGTAAAAACAATAGCTTGAGCAGGGATTTGCCCAAATTAATTCATTGAATAATATGGGATAGTCTCGGTGATTAATTTCGACACCGGTGATGCGTAAGCGCTGTCCTGAGTGGTCTGCATATGTTAAGGTCCCTATTTGTCATGTCGTCAGTATATGTCAGGTACCGTTGCCAACACTTTACATCATCGTACGAGTGTGAGTGCCTCAGACAATTTTCGCAAATTGTGTGTTATATCTCTGTTCAAAAATAGAACTCAGGTAAGTATACCACTTTTCCTTCAGTCTAGAATCAACTCCTTTGCAAAATGTTGCCACGAGTTGCCTCATCTGACACCACCAGCTCATCTGAATTATAACATCACCACAACTAATCTGAATAATAATATCACAGTCACAATTAAAAATACGAGACATAAGAAAAAGATTTTAAACAGTTGATTTGCATTCAAAAAAACGAAACAAAAAACACTTTCTGTATGTTCATGCGAAAAGTTTAGAACACGCTGTACGTACTCTATGGCTAGGATTACATTCGCTCCAAAAGTCAATGTCTGGAAAACCCTTGACGATTCTTGTGATTGAATTACTGCCGTCGGAATCACATAGTTATGTTTTTCAAGGCTGACAGAGCCTCTTCAATCAATTTCACGTCATTTTCAATGGACACCTCAGAGGAGTGTGTTGCCAAGAGTTGCTCTAAATTTTCTGGGAATGCTGTCAACCATATTGGGTCTTTCCTGTTTTCACCTGCAATTGCATTGAAGCTTCTTTTTTATAATTGACGACCCTAGTGCTTTTTTTCTTTTCTTTTTTTTAAATAATCAATTTATCAACTAACGAAAAATTAGTTACGGAATAATAATTCATTAAACCAAGAATATATAACTTCGAATTACTTAATTTTGCTCGACTAATTTTAGTATTCTTACTCACTTTTTGATAAATTAAACCTGAAAAAGACGACTAACAATTCAAAACTGTAGCTATTAGAAAATACCTTAGTGGTTAAGCGTTAATTTGTTAAAGAACAAAGCGTAGCATAAATAAATAAACAAATAACATAGACATATACCTAAAAACAAACACAAACAAACAAATGATTTAATAAACTAAACTATAAAGCGAGAAGAATAACCTTACTTCAAGAATTCTAAATTGTCAAGAGTAAACTTTCATTGATTGGACAGTGCCTTGGTTCAAAAAAAGATCTATTTATGGATTCAGGGTTACTTTTACGAGAAATAGTTTCGTCTAAAGAATATTTCAAATCTTTAGAGCCTGTCTAGGTTTTCAGATTTAAATTTCTAAACAAATGTCTTCAGATTTATATTAGTTTTGAATGATGTTGAATATATAATCATTTAAAATTTGATTCATGATATACTGTAATTCCGGCGATGTAAGAGTAAAAATGGTTAAATGAGTCTACCAAGTCGTAATCTTCCTTTACCTGTCGCCATTGGCTAAATATTTGTTTGTCTTTTTCGAGACAATTAGGCAGTTTTCCGTTGCGATCTCAACTGTCTTCTACAAAATTAAAATCGCCCATCAAAACATTTACTTGTGTTGTTGACAAGGCGTCGGTAAGAGCTTTTATCAATGCTCTTCGTGTCAAAAGGGGTTTGCTGGTGGTGTGTCCATAGAACCCTATAACATTTAAGATACTATCTGGGTCCTCTTTTTGTTGAACGAGTTGTTTTAAGATTCTACCCTTACTGATTTCTTTTGTTTCTAGTATTTTAAAATTTTTCGAGGTTATCAGGGATAGACCCGCCTGTGTGTCTGAACTAGTTCTGAATGAATGGTTTACTTGGTGTGTTATTTCTAGGTCTCTCAGTTCTGTATTACAGTTTTGGTCTGTTAAATGTGTTTCGACTAGCAGTGTGAAGTCGATATTTCTCAAATCAGAAAACTTGCTTCTAAGAAAGTCGATCTTTTTTATTTCCGAAAGGCCGTTACAATTCCAAGTGATCAGCTTAACCATTTTTGTTTGAAATGATTCTGTATGTTTTTATTGATACATCATTGGAGATTCAAAAAGTCGCTAATTTTTAAATAGGTTATAATTAGAGTTCTTAAATATTGAGAAGTGAAGAAAAATATATTAAATTATCTTTTTTGGTCTTTCTTTTTAAGGTTACTGTTTTCGGGTGACGAAAAGTGGGACGCATCTCTTTTTCTTGCGATAACCTCGCAATTTTCCTCCTCGTGGCCTTCCTTGCAACAAACCATACAACGCCAAGGGTATTCAGACCATACCTTGCTATAAATTCGATTTGCTGTCACTTTATCTTCTCTTAATAGGTTGCCGATTGTCATATCAATAGATTTCAGCAGTCTAGTCGTCCCTATTTGGTTTAGATGTAGATCGTCTTCAAAATTTTCTTCGCAGTCGAAAATTGTTTGTATCCAGAACTTTGATGTTTCCCTGACTTTTATTGTTAGTGCAGTATGCCCTAGTGCAGTACGTGAAATGTGGTTTCTTTCCTATTTATTGCAAAGGCCGGATCGAAAGGGGTGAAATTGACCGGACCTGCGAGGAAGCATGGGAATTTTTGGCGCTCAATTTCTAAGATTTGTGGCGCCAAAATTGCGTTCAGTGCAACTATTCAACCAGATTTCTGTGATTGAGTAACATACTTGATTGATGCAAGGAGTTGATAGAACTGAGTGAATGCTATCTTTAACAAGTCTGTTTTTCCAGTTCTTATCCTCGTCAATCGCTGAAATGTTATCCCAATCCAGCTGGTGTTTTTCTGTCCAACGATGATTGGCAAGATCACTTTTGTCAATTCGACCATGGGTCACATTTGAGTTATGTTATTTGAGCCTAGTTCCTGTCTCGCTTTTCGATTGTCCTATATATGATTTAGGACAATCTCTACATGGTATTTTGAGATCGTCAACTTTGTTTTTTGGCCTTGAAAGCGACTTTTTAAGTGCGTTAAGGGAATAAAAAGTACATCTTATATTTTGTTTAGACAAAGATCGGCGGATTTTTTCACTTGTCCCTTTGATGTATGGTAGGTTTATAGAACATTTAGGCTCCTCTTTGTCAGCCTCAGTATTCTGTCTGGGCTTTGAAACGTTTCTCGTGACCTTGCGTATATCTTCTTGTTTATATTCATTGGCCTTTAGAACGCTTGAGATCCTTTTGTACTCCTTGTCTAGATCATCAAGATTGCTCGTGTTGAAGAGAGAAGATATGACACTGTTTTTAACACTGTCTAAGTGATGTATTTCAATAGAATAAAATAAATGACTCAACTCATTGATTGTTCAGATAGTGTTCTTTTCTTACAACATTCCTTATTCCTATATATATTTCTTCCGGTTTGCCGAAAACCCTGCACCATGTTTTTATTCTTCAAACATAAAAATGGCTTTGAAAATTGGACAAGTAAAAATCGATGGAACATCTGCTTGGTTTTATCCAATATTCATCCAGACTAGAAGAACGGGTTTTTTAAGACTTTAACAATAGAACTATCCAAAATGCAATAAATATCAGAGTAAGCTTGGTCAGTTTCCAACATAAAGAGCCAGAGGCATATGTTTATTGATATTTGAGTTGTCTTCTTCTTTTCTTTGCAACATCTGAATTTGCTCAAAGCTGTTTTGGTAATGACAAGAGTATATTCATCTCCAACCACCAAGCGAAGAACGCGTAGCTCTATCCATCATAGCAGCAACTTATCTATCCCCACTGCCATGAGCCTGAGGATAGCAAAAACTATTCCTAATACACGCCAGCATGTCTGTCTGCATAAGCAGGTTGCTTGTTCCTTAGTCGTCTCGCTCTTTCTCTGCGACCTTCATCTCTAATAATACACCAAGATTTGTTTCTGGCCAGATATAGATCTTTTAGGCTCCAGCCCCTTATGTCAACATACAAGCA
>JACTAT010000070.1:0-48166 GCA_014526335.1 Chrysaora quinquecirrha | reverse complement strand
TAACTCATTGAAAGAGACTGTAGCCGAATGAGGATGTAGGCCTTAATGAAACTTACATACTACAACTAGATTTACCAAACGAATGATATACAGCAGGGAGCTCCCTGCATTGTTTTCAAGTTTTTCCCTCGATTAAACAGTCTTTTGTTGTTTTCCAAGTTGTTTAGTCACAGGTTTGCATTTCCCTTGCTCTAGCCTTAATCTAGTAGTAAACGTGAAGTTAAGATTTAACAGGCCTCCATTACCAAATATCAATTTCTCTGAAACTTCTTCACAGTCATTTCTCTTCTGTGAAAGCCTTTGTGAAAATATTTGTATATACTGTTGTTAACTCTCTCATATAAAGTTGATACTATTTTTATTAAAACACGCATTTTATCTCCAACAGAACAGTTTTCTCTTTCTGTTTTTATGGTTAATATGCAGTACATGAGTCTAATTCCATCGGTGTTACGGTTACGGTGCAGGATTTACGCCACCTCGCTTGTATATGGCGTTACACAATTGTGTCGACAATTAGGTATGTTAAGTTAGACTTTTGTTTGACAAGTGTTTTTAGTTAAACTATTGTGTCAAGTTAGACTACATTAAAAACCCGCATATACAGTAAGGAATCTACTTATAAGGAACTGCGTGCTTTGTTCTTTTGAAATTTTATTATAGAAATAGTTGAAATTATGATATTTTACGTATCTTGAGATATGGATGGCTTATCTTGTGAAAAGGAAGAAAGTTTTACACTTATTCAAAAAAAAACAGCGGCAGATTGTCCCATCCTTTACAATAGGATACTGCTGAGCTGCAAAGAAATTGGTTGGCCTTATTTTGAAAAATTGGTTTCTTATATGCGGGTTTTTACTGTATGTTAAGTTAGATGTTATATAAAGTTAAACATTTATGTTAAAGTAATAGTGTCGTAGATGTAAACAAATAGTAGCGTTGAAAAATTTATAAAAGTTTTATTAATTTGCAAATTTAGTGAATTAACTTTCTTTCATTTGGAAAAATTTTAAATTTAATCATCTTTAACCGATACAGCGTGTCAAAACAAATGTTTTGTATTTCATGTTTAACCCTTTTCTGGCCGACCGCCCCCCTCCCCTCCTAGTATGCCTCTCTGGATGTTATACACTCTATCGAACCAAAATTTCTTGCCAAATTTCCTTTTTGCTGAAATTGTATCTGGCTATCACACTTTCGTGAAAATAGTTGCATTGTTAATACACTGTGATCACGTGACGTCAAGATTACCATAATTTCGAGATGAGACACAAATACATGAAAGCCTGATTATGTTCTTTGTTTGTTGTTCGATTTCTTTGTTTTATTAGACGAATGATTGGTCTCAAAGAGAGCTTTTTTCATCAAATACTCAATCATCAATCAAGTGATTCTCAAAAACGACTTCGCAGTTCGTTAATTAGTTTTATGTTTGCTGTTGGTTTTATAGTTTTAGAATTAGATGTTTAAATTAAAATGCATCAACTATTGCCTTTGTTAAAATGGCTTTTTCACTCTTATCTAGTTAATGATTAACACTTATACCTGTACTAGCAATTTTTGCAATAATTTTATATTAGTTGTAATTTTTAATTGCACAAACCGTTGGCCAGTGATTAAACTATGAAATGAAAATGAAATGAAATAAAAAATAAAGTTGGATGTATACGTTGTATTAAGTCTACACAGGGACGCCGGAGCGATGGTAGGGCAAGGGGGGCGGCCAGGAACGTAAGGGCAATTGAGATAAAAAATTAGCTGGGTTTGGTGGTACTCCCCTAGGAAATTTTTTGTGTCCACGCCCTTTAGATTGGCTTAAAATGCAACACAAGTTTTTCAACGAGTGTAAATAATGTTTTTATACAACAATTTTTTGCTATGTCTCCAGATGTACGCATTTCGAATGGCACAATAATGGCGAAAGATCGTATTTAACGTTGTCAAAGTCAATTATCGTTTTACATTCAAAAGGCACTTTTGCCCCCCTTGCCCCCCTTAAGAAAGGGCAACAGGGGCGCTTGCCCCTCCGCGCCCCCCTCCCGTCTCCAGCGTCCCTGAGTCTACATAAATCTTTATTTATTATTTATAAAAATTTATAATATGGTGAAATTTTATGCTTCTTTCAATCAGAAATGAAATTCTTGCCAGAGATATGTAAAATTTCATGAAATTTTGTCTTTTTGAATCAACCACTGCTGACGTCGCTATGAAGAGAGTTCCGAGAATTACTGAGGGTAGGTCAGCGCTCTTCGATATTTTGAAACGCTTTTAAGAAGCATACACTCATGCTATGAGTGATTTGACCCTATCTAACGAAACGGCTACCGAAATTTGTCTAAAATACACTCAGGATGCCCCTGATATGTGTTAAATTTGAGTTTTTACTTTTACGCTACCAAATATGAAAATTTAGTTGTTCTATAGACCCTGTCCCCATGGAAACCAAATTTTTGTCATGCCCAGATAAGATAGGGTTAAAGGACCATGTAATTTATAGTTCAATGGTAATTTACCATACCTAATTTTCCAAGCAGAAATATGATCCTCCTTGATCGAGTCGCTTTTAGATTAGTTGGTGTGTTTTGGATCTTCTGCAAGCAATTTTGACTACTGATTTCCATGCCATAACGTGTTACAGTGCTATCTCAGCGTTCAGTGGGTTCAACTAGTTCTTCTATGTAATTGAATCAATTTCATCAGCAAAGGCTTTTGATCTAGTGACCAAGGCTCCGAAAATATCCATCACTCTTCTGTAAATACGCTGCCAAACAGTCCTGTTTTATCGAAAATGAGATTCGAAGCATTTTTTCAATAGACGCAAGCCCCGATTTGGGGAAATCGTCTGGGGAAATGCAATGGACAGGAACTTGAACGTATCTCCTAACTGCGAATGGAAAAATTTTGCATATGTAATTTTTAGAGGTGTACATCGTCAAGGTGAGAAGATTTTTACCTTTAATACAGTTATTTGCAAATTGTTTAGCCGAATGTAGGGATGGCTACTCGAAATCAACGTCGCGCCGAAATTTGTGTCTCTGGGTTATCCGAAGTACACAAATTAAGCATTATGGGATAAGGTTATCTTTAGTACATTTGTGTTAAAAGCTTCTTAAAAGTTGTTATCGCTGCAATTGAAATGGAAAGACCGTGGTTTTAGCGCATTTTACCATTATATTCATGCTTAAAGAGTACGAAAAATTCAGAGCCAAGAAAAAGTTACGGTCACACGGTCATTGACCGGAGGAAGGTCAACGAGAACAAAAGAAAATCTAATGCCACACCTAAGACTCGCCTATTTTTCATTGTTTGGTGAGGAAGGTTTTCAGCAAGGGGTAATTTTGTCTGGAGGAAGGTTGGCCACTTTTCTGGACTCTGGAAAAATTATATTGCTTCTGAAACCACTTCTTAAACCCATCTCAATTTTTCTGGTGACACACTTCTCAATAACAGAGTGGTCATTGATGAGCTTTTACATCCAGGAGAGAAAAGAAGCCGTGACAGCTAGAATCCTATTACAAATTGAAGATGTTTATCATGATCATGTGATGTGAGTTTATAACATCTTTTTCACAGATTTAGTCACTGACATATGTATATATGCTTTTAAAGCCAATTTTATCACCATTATACAGTGGAACTTGAAATGATTTACATATACTTTTGAACAAAGGACCAATACTGTCTTCCAAAAGGCTGTTTATCTGTGAAAACAATATTCTAAAACAGAAACGTATATCGTGCACAATGAAATCGGTTTCACGTTCACAGATGGAGGTTCTACTTTTCTCTGTTGTTTAATTATTTCGGAAAATCCATTGTAAAAATGGTCAGAAATTGTCATCAGATGAAAGAAAGACATTGTGAAGGCAAAGAGGTGTCATCTATTCGATAGCCAAACTATGTATTTTGGTTGGAACCTGGTGCCCTGGCCAAAAGATCAAACATTTGAATTTTGCTTGCCAAGCAAAATATTGACCTTTTGGCACGTCACGTCACAGAAAATGCTCTTTTAACACTTTTGAGTTGCATCGAGCAAAAAATGTTTTGAATGAATTCCGTTGATGCTTGCTTGTCAAGCAATGTTTTGTGTCATCCCCAAACATTCAAACATTGCTTGATAAGCAATTGCTGAAAATTATACATATATACAAAAATATACAAAAATATTTGCCGGACGATCTTTGATCGTGTTGCTAAGGTCTTGCGTTTCTGAAAATTATACGTTGGCCTATAAGAAAGCTTAATTTCTTTGAAAATTGTAAATATTATATTTTAAAAGTTGACGACTCCAGCAGATTGACATAAGCATGATTATAGGAGGTTTGATAGAACAGTAAAGCATTCACGCAAGTAAGAAACCGCCGTCTAATAAACAGTGGCCGTATGGGGTGTGTCCGTAAAGCCTTAGCCAAACTTCGCTAAGATTACATCGAACATTTCGCCGAACTTCTTTGTGTATGTTGGCTGCTGATGGGACGGGTGGTTGAACATAGCCAAATTTTCTGTCAACAATTGTATCAAAGAGTGGTTTCGATTGAAGAGCTGTCGAAAACCGTCGGAAACTCCCCAATTAGGGTTTGGTTCCATGCAATTCCTGCGTCGAAAAGATTATAGATATGTTATTTAAGAAGCTTCGTTATGAACGAGAATGCTGTTTGCTTCGTTTTTCTGTGTTTAAAACAAGTGACTTTGCGATCTATACACGTGTGGAGTAAAAAAATTAAAGGGGCTTACATCCATGTTTCAAAATATTATGGAGTATTCTGGGGAAGGTTCAAGCCTGTCTAAAACAATTGGTTTCTATATAAGAAACAAACCTGAGCAATGTTCAAAATATGCGATTCTTAGTCGCAGAGACTTGCTATAACAATCACCATGTGTTTTACGTGAATACTCTATATAGATACTCCCCATGGAAAGCACCTTCTCATCCATTTATTTTGTAATTTGTAATTTAGCTTATTCCAATTGACCATCAAACTTCTGTAGTTATTTATTAATGTTTAGTTTTCAGTATAAATATATGATATACTTTTTTGCATCTTCATGGTCATGGACATGAGGAGCAGGTGATTGAATTTGATGTAATGGTAGTGGGTTGTGAACACAATGCTATTCGAGCTGTCAGGTGAAAAGCAAAAAGGTGTCTGTGCCCAGCATTACAAAATTGCTCCCTGACACCAAGTTAATCTGATTGTGCTTGTGAAATTTCTTCTTTTCAAACTACCTTGTTGCATTTGTTGTTAATAATCACTGAGACAACTGCTTGTTCTTTGAAATGATATTTTCTGTTGGATGCTTTGTTACACAGCATTTATACTGTAGCTGGATTGTTTTTGTGTGCAATGTGGCTTCCTTCCCATGTTCATGTGGTGTTCTCTTGCTACTTGCTGCTGGGGCTATTGAAACATTAAAATCCCTCTGTATCTATGAAAACACATCATAAAACAAAATCAAAGGCCTGTCCCTCAAAGACTTTTTCTAACATTTGAACGACCGAAATCTATTGGGCTGCTGCAACTGAATGAATGAGGAACCATTTAGAAGCACCACAATGGTCTTTTGAACATTTCTTTCCTGTGACAAATTGATTAAAATTTAAATCCGTAATCACTATGGTCATCAAAATTCATTTTGCAATATGGCATTGATCTTATTAAGGTTAATTTGCAATCATCGGACAAAGGAAGCATGGAATACAGTCCAAGCTGATGCAGACTTGCATGATTGGAGAGCAAAATTTCTATGATCTTTTCATAATACTGCATACTGACACCATTGTCAATGTTACCATTATAGATTTTAGGATAAAAAATTAGACTGAAGTGTCTGAGTGAAGAGCAACAATCAAGCATTTGAATCAATGCTTCAATAGCTGGTACAAAGCCTTCAAATGAAATCTCAGATTCAATAATAAGAGTATCAAGGTTCCTCCCATTCTCCCGAATAATGTGAAAAATGTTCTCATCAAACTTTGATCCAATTTTGAATATCATCTGCAGTTTGGTCAGATTATATACCCTTTTTTCTAAGAAGGACATAAATGAATTGAGGGAATTATAATGCTTTTGGAAGTGGATTGTTAGATTTTTCAAATATTTTAAGCTTGATAGCGCAAAAAATGCCGAATCTGACAGCCCATTTTCAAAATAATCAACAACTGTTAAAGTCTCAACATTGGGACAATTCTGAGCTATGCAATTTACTATATTGGTATTTGTGTAGCAATGGAGATGAACAAGTTGTTGGCCATAATGCTTGATGATCTTGATAAATGGGATTTCACTGTGAACACGACTTGTGTTCACATGAACAAATTCAGAGAAAAAAATGTCAGCATCAATGTGAGAAATGTGAGGGCAATTTTGAATAAGCAAAGCTGCATCTGCTTCTGAGAATTCTCTGTCAATCCCCCTTGTATTAATGCTGTCAACATTGAACTTTCTTAAATTCGAGAAAGCTCCTGTTTGAAAATGATTTCTGAGCAATCGAGCATAAGGTGGACTCCAGGCTATCGAACAGTCCATAGTATTTGTTAACTGCATTGATGATTTGAAATTAAGCTCTCTGATTTTACTCTCAACACAAATCTTTTGGAATAGTAATGCAACACATCTTAGTTTGGCTGCATTATCTTCATCAATATTTTCATCATCACTATCAATATCATCATCAAAAAGCAAAGGTGAATCATTTGATATATCATAATTCACAGGATCCAATGATGACTTGAAGATGACATATTGGGCGAATGTTATTGATCTTAAATTTGGAAAACATGTATTTCTGTCAATGAATGCATCTGCCATTTCTTCGAAGGATAGAAACAGACTTATACTGCTATCACCAATGCTGATATTTTCCAATGAATTTTCATTCCGTATGAGAGCCTGTGTGACAACCTTTCCAATTTTTTCTGTCGGGTCATAACATTCCGGAAGAAAAACTAGACTTTTCAATGCTTTTTTGACTTGATAACAAAATTTCAAAAACAGCAAAAGGGATATCTTCGCCATCGAAATATAGATGATCTATTTCATCCGTGCAATTTGCAATATCCAGAGCTAAATTCTCAAAATTCTTGTCTCTTGCTGTCAGATCGATGTCTTCGTAAAATTGCTGCCATGATCCACCGTGAACTGTACTTGCATCAATATTGACTGTTTTTAACGCTTTTGATGCAAATTGCTTCCAGGTTTGACACACTTTGGACATTTTTTACAATATCTACCAAATGCAAGAAACTTATTACACGGTCCAAAACCAGACAAGGAAGTTCCAACGCAGTCGCCATTTCAAATCTCATCTCAATCTTAACTGTGAACTAGAGTCGCTGCTACGATCACTGAGGGCTATCTGTAAAAGAGGGAACGGGGAATCGGGGAATATGACGTCATATTCCCCTTACCTCAATCTGCAAAAGGGGAATGACAACAATCTGTCTTTGCATTCCTCAATTCCCACTGGGAATTCTTTTGATAATAGAATGCAAGGTGGCACACCTTGTAAGAAATCCAGAAAGTGCTGGTTATATTTGATGTTAAGGTGGTGCGGCATCTACGAAAATCAGAAAGTTCCGGTTGTTTTATACTTCATTTTGATGTTGAGGTGGTGCAACTTGTTAGAAATCCAGAAAATGCTGGTTTTTTATGATTCAATTGGATGTTAAGGTGGTGCAGCATCTAAGGACCTTTGAAAGCTCCAGTTGTCATTATACTTCAATTTGATGTTTATGGTTGCACAGTATGTACGAATTTCAGAATGCGTCTTCCATTTTATGAGTTCAATTTGATGTTAAGGTGGTACAAAACTTTCAAAACATTTTGTAAGCACCGTCCTTTTTTTAGCTAAAGAACATTCAAATAAGAACATTGAAATTGTGCTTTGCTGTGAAAATGATTATTAAAAATTTCTATGTATGATCATGTCTAAGCCCATCCAGATGCAAGCTTTTAAGGTGTAGCTGTTGAAAGTAAAGAATGAATTCTGCAAGGAAAAGTAAGAAAGCTCGTTTGAAGAAAATATAATTTGCTTGAATGCACCTGATTCACAGATGAAAATATATATTTTTCGGTTCAAAGACAAGCTGAAAGACAAGATCACCCGTGTTTTTGTCTTATCTTTCTACTTTTGGCACGCATTATCCCATGCCACAGGCACATGACACAACCTTTTATCCTGTCCTTTTAGGAAAGACTTGTGTAAACAAATATCATCATTTTGATTGATTTTTGTGTAATAATGCACGTTACTCCTTAGACAGGGAAATTACTACAACCATCTAGCAAACTGCCTAACCCTAAATTTTATTTCGGATTCGGGTTCTCCATGTTGAAGAGTATCTAAAACTGCCAGGGGCCATTTTGGGCGTGGCCTGGTTTTCACGTGATTCATGACCACACCCACCCATGGTCTGAAAAAAATTTTTTTGGAATTTTTGGAAAATTTTTTCACCAATGTGTAGTGTATCACAAGGCAAGAAATAAATTATAAAACACTTACTACTTTTCTCTTACCATTCGGGAGGCACCGCGTCTCAAAGTTTGTGTTGTTGTTGTTGTTAAAAAACATAAAGATGTCAATATTGCGCGTATAAACTGGAGTTTTCGAGTTGGAATCCAGAGTTATAATAAAGATAGTTTAAGTGGTGTATTTACACTATTTACAATGTATGTTTGCCTTGTCTGGTAGCTTTACTGGAGTATCAAGGCAGCCATTCGTCGAACGAATCTTCACTGGACAGAAAGTCCGAAACCTTCCAATCGCTTTCATCTGCTTCCGATAATATGGCTGTTTCTGGGTTGGATTGTATTGTTTCGTCATCACCATCGTAAATGCTAGGCGATTCTTCGTCTTCTGAGATGTCTTACATGGCTGCAAGAATGGAAGATATCTTACCTTTTCTTTTTTTGGTTTCGGTGCTGTGGCTTCACTTAGCTCATCTCCGGCATCAGTGGGGGCCTTTTGGGAAGAATTTCGTTTTTTCCTCTTTTCTGTCGAAAATGACTCTGGTACCTGGCTTCCAGTAAACCATACTGGCGAGACGATATTTTCTACTGGGTCCCATTGCCATCTGTTTTCGTCAAAGAGTATCGATGGCACTTGCGGCATGTGATAATGATACCATAAAAATGCTTGATAATGGCAGCGTTTGATTGCCTGTTCTACTGACTTGCGATCAGGTGGTATGCCCATGGATGATTTGGTTTTCATCTCATTATATAGCCGTATTCCTTTACTCAATGTTCTTCCACTGAATATGTTTTTTCGAATGAATTCCTTTATGTCTTCGATATCGTTGTCTTTTATGTCTCTTTCACTTCCATGTTTTTGCAGTTATTTGATATCTTCGAGCCTCTTCTTGACTTTTTGGAGTGCCCGAACTTTTCCAGCTTTATAGAAATACGACGTTGAGTCACATCCTGCCAGACAGTGCAGCGCTGGTATGGCAGGTGACAGCTCTTCTCCAAGAAATTCGCAAATCGACTTTATATCAACGTATTTTCCTTTTCAAAGTTAAAAAACCAGTTGAACTTTACGCTCATGGATTGATATGCCCAAACCATCAAAATCAAAACATCAGCATGCTTTGCCACAATGTCCACATCATTTTCTGCCAGCAATGCATGCAAAATAAGGCGTGTGTCCGCTTCCTCGTGGTTGCAGCTGAAGAATTCTTCCGCTTCATTGTTGACAATGTTGAAGGCTTTTTCTGCAGATGTTACGATCAAAGCGCTAGAAGATGTTTACCTTCCTGCGTGACATAAGAGGCAACCAGTTTGGTTGCGAATCCGGTTGTGATGCTGGCAATGGTAAATGATAACTTTTTGGAATGGAGCGTCAAAAGCAGTTGCGAAAGAAAAGAGGTGCAGTGCACCTGGAGCTGAAACGTATGTGACAGGTGTCGAGCAAAGAATGTTAGAGGGAAGCAAGTGACAGGAATTCCTTCATAATGGCGCAAATAAAGAGCAGTTAACCAAACTGGTTGCCTCTTATGTCACGCAGGAAGGTAAACATCTTCTAGCGCTTTGATCGTAACATCTGCAGAAAAAGCCTTCAACATTGTCAACAATGAAGCGGAAGAATTCTTCAGCTGCAACCACGAGGAAGCGGACACACGCCTTATTTTGCATGCATTGCTGGCAGAAAATGATGTGGACATTGTGGCAAAGCATGCTGATGTTTTGATTTTGATGGTTTGGGCATATCAATCCATGAGCGTAAAGTTCAACTGGTTTTTTTAACTTTGAAAAGGAAAAATACGTTGATATAAAGTCGATTTGCGAATTTCTTGGAGAAGAGCTGTCACCTGCCATACCAGCGCTGCACTGTCTGGCGGGATGTGACTCAACGTCGTATTTCTATAAAGCTGGAAAAGTTCGGGCACTCCAAAAAGTCAAGAAGAGGCTCGAAGATGTCAAATAACTGCAAAAACATGGAAGTGAAAGAGACATAAAAGACAACGATATCGAAGACATAAAGGAATTCATTCGAAAAAACATATTCAGTGGAAGAACATTGAGTAAAGGAATACGGCTATATAAAGAGATGAAAACCAAATCATCCATTGGCATACCACCTGATCGCAAGTCAGTAGAACAGGCAATCAAACGCTGCCATTATCAAGCATTTTTATGGTATCATTATCACATGCCGCAAGTGCCATCGATACTCTTTGACGAAAACAGATGGCAATGGGACCCAGTAGAAAATATCGTCTCGCCAGTATGGTTTACTGGAAGCCAGGTACCAGAGTCATTTTCGACAGAAAAGAGGAAAAAACGAAATTCTTCCCAAAAGGCCCCCACTGATGCCGGAGATGAGCTAAGTGAAGCCACAGCACCGAAACCAAAAAAAGAAAAGGTAAGATATCTTCCATTCTTGCAGCCATGTAAGACATCTCAGAAGACGAAGAATCGCCTAGCATTTACGATGGTGATGACGAAACAATACAATCCAACCCAGAAACAGCCATATTATCGGAAGCAGATGAAAGCGATTGGAAGGTTTCGGACTTTCTGTCCAGTGAAGATTCGTTCGACGAATGGCTGCCTTGATACTCCAGTAAAGCTACCAGACAAGGCAAACATACATTGTAAATAGTGTAAATACACCACTTAAACTATCTTTATTATAACTCTGGATTCCAACTCGAAAACTCCAGTTTATACGCGCAATATTGACATCTTTATGTTTTTTAACAACAACAACAACACAAACTTTGAGACGCTGTGCCTCCCGAATGGTAAGAGAAAAGTAGTAAGTGTTTTATAATTTATTTCTTGCCTTGTGATACACTACACATTGGTGAAAAAACTTTCCAAAAATTCCAAAAAAAATTTTTTTCAGACCATGGGTGGGTGTGGTCATGAATCACGTGAAAACCAGGCCACGCCCAAAATGGCCCCTGGCAGTTTTAGATACTCTTCAACATGGAGAACCCGAATCCGAAATAAAATTTAGGGTTAGGCAGTTTGCTAGATGGTTGTAGTAATTTCCCTGTCTACCTGGAAATGAGGATCTTGGATATTTGCAAAAGAAGTCCTTGATAGTATTATTATAGAAAATTGTGTTCGGGCCATCACCTTTCTCTTTCGCAGACAAATTAATTGAAATATATCTATGTTCAACTTAACTTTGTCCATAACAAACTTTGTATGAAGCTTGTATTGTCTCCAAAACAGAAATTACGACACATTATTCTATACACACACACACTATTTTCAACAGCCAAACTCTGAAAGGTTTGCATGTTACATCATAATTTCGATGGGCCATGTTTTTTATTAATTTTGTTTGAGATGGCAAAACTGAAAACTCTATCTAAACATGCTTATTTACGATCTTAAGCTTTTGTTAAAATTTGTACTTGAGATATGAGGCATATAAGAACCAAAGTTTCTTTGTTTCCACAGCTTATTAATATTTACGTTTCGTAAATTTCTCAAAATCAAAAGGTATAAAACCACCTTTGTGCCACCTTCAATTCAAATCGAAGCAAAGTAAAGCTACCCATGACTAAGCCATGTTTGAAGAATGAGATCAGCTCAGATCAGCCTGAGATCAGCCTATTAGATTGCAGCTTGCAGTGTGGAACAATCTCCACATTTTTCCCTTTGATTCTAGCTGTTTCAATCTTTGTTACAGCTTTCCCCGCAATCGTCATTGATCCTTATTTAGTTTCAACTTACTCTCGCTTGTTTGCGGAATTTCCGTTTTTCTGAGTTGTTCCTTCGTCTTCTTCAGTGATTCCCTGAATGTTCCACTTTGTCACCTCTCGTTCTCATTTATTCCCATCGATTTCTACTTCGTCCCATTTGTTCCCTCCGACACAAAGTTATTCCCACTTCGTTTCAGCATGTTACAATGGTTCCAATCAGTTCCGTTTATTACCACTCATTCCACAAGTTCCCAGCTTTTTTGTTTGTTCCAGATTTTAGCGCATGCTGGCTAATGGCTTCTTAATGCTTCCTAATGAGGTTGTTGTTCAAACTCATGCCACATTTCGAAGACTCATTCGAAGACTTGTTTAAATTGTGTGCACAGAGAATAGAAATCCCTATCTTTTGTTACAACATTCCTGATTCCTATCTATCTGCCTACCTATCTATCTACCTATCTTTATGTATTTCTTCCGGTTTGCCGAAAACCTCTGCAAGATGTTTGAATTCTTCAAACATAATAAAAACCGGTGATTTCTGAAATTCTTATAGGTCTACGGGCTAACATGAAATCAAAATCATAACACAGGGACCCTGTCACTATGTTCAAAAAATGCTGTTAGGCTGGTGCGCTATAAATGACGCAGAGGATGCGCATTTCCGACAGGATAAAGCTTCCTCGAATGAAGATGACTGGCATGATGAGATGATGATGATGATGATGATGATGATGATGATGTTGAAGATAAGGTAATGATGATGATGATGTTGATGATGATTATGATGATGATTATGATTATGTATGATGATCATGATGATGATGATGAAGAAGAAGATGATGTTGACAATCTTGATTATACTAGGTTGTTGTTACCGTAAAAAGCTTGTCCTTACTTTTATGAGATTGTTGTTTGCACAAGGTTTGAGCCATCTCTTGGCAAAATTTGCCATCAAGCTCGGTTGGACCCACGCAGGCCAATCTGGCCAGCCTGTTTGCTGAGGAAGCCTGTTCGGACTTAAGCAAACTCATCTTAAACCAAAAGTTACATAGCGATCTCCCGTATATGTAATCAAGATGTAATGTTTACGACAAGTGCCAGTGTTACAACTAACTTAAGTAGACCTGTTCGTGTTCCGCGAGAAGGTCCTAGTAATGAGCCTCGAATGGATGCAAAAGCTTCCCATTGATGCGTGCTTTGCTGCATACGCATGACTGATGAGCCTCTCTTTAGTTGCTGAGTCACATCGTCCTTGTACGTGCACAGAAATATTGCTAAGTCCTAATCATGTAATTTACTCACGGAAGATTGCCAAACAATAGATGCAGCTCCCTTTATCGAGAAAAGGCCGGCCTGAAAATACAAATGGTCTGCAACTGAGTCACTCAGTCACTGAACCTTATGTTGTTTACCATCTGATGATAATTGCCATTTCAATGCCAACTTCGCAAATTTTCAAAGACTTAATGATCGATTAGTGGTTTGCCTATTGTTACGCGTTTTGAGCGTTCCTATATTGGTATGTTGTTTGGTATGTCTATCTATTCTG
Source organism: Chrysaora quinquecirrha (assembly GCA_014526335.1). Classification (NCBI taxonomy): domain Eukaryota; kingdom Metazoa; phylum Cnidaria; class Scyphozoa; order Semaeostomeae; family Pelagiidae; genus Chrysaora; species Chrysaora quinquecirrha. The sequence goes on along the minus strand of JACTAT010000070.1, from coordinate 34,457 downwards.
CATTCCCCTCGCCTCACTCCATCCTTCTACGAACAATTTGAAGAATTCTTCGTACATAAAAAGGAAGGAACCTATGAGAAATTTGTAAAAGGGTTGATTGTGCCACCTTAACACAAAATTGAAAAGAAAGAAAATTTTCAGAAACTCGTACTTCTAGTGCCTCCTTGACATCAAATTGAATTTTAAAACAACCAGCACTTTCTGGATTTCTTACAAGGTGTGCCAGCTTAACATGCTACTATCAAAGGAATTTTCCACCTTAAAATAGAATCAATTATGTCACAATCTCCAAGATTCCCCTTTAACAGATTCCCCCTTTTTCAGATTCCCCGGGGAATCGGGGAATGCAAAGACAGTTTGTTGTCATTCCCCCTTTAACAGATCGAGAAAAAGGGGGAAATGACGTCATATTCCCCGATTCCCTCATTCCCCGTTCCTCGATTCTCCGTTCCCCCTCTTACAGATAGGCTGATCACTGCAGTATGGCAGTATGGCATTATCCCTTTCCACGCTAGCGAATCTATAATCACTACTGTGGTGGATAATCACTACTGTGGTGGCAGTTTTGGCGTACTGTGGTGGATAATCATTACTTGTGGTGGTTTACTATGCTTGCGGTGGTGGCAGTTTTGGCGTACTGTGGTGGATAATCACTACTTGTGGTGGTTTACTATGCTTGCGGTGGTGGCAGTTTTGGCGTACTGTGGTGGATAATCACTACTTGTGGTGGTTTACTATGCTTGCGGTGGTGGCAGTTTTGGCGTACTGTGGTGGATAATCACTACTTGTGGTGGTTTACTATGCTTGCAGTGGTGGCAGTTTTGGCGTACTGTGGTGGATAATCACTACTTGTGGTGGTTTACTATGCTTGCGGTGGTGGCAGTTTTGGAGTACTGTGGTGGATAATCACTGCTTGTGGTGGGTTATAATGCTATATGTGGTGAATACGAAATCATAGCAAAACTCTATAGATCAAGCAAGAAAAAACCACAAAATCCACCACAGTACGCCAAAACTGCCACCACCGCAAGCATCCACCACAGTACCACCACAGCCAAACTGCCACCACTGCAAGCATAGTAAACCACCACAAGTAGTGATTATCCACCACAGTACGCCAAAACTGCCACCACTGCAAGCATAGTAAACCACCACAAGTAATGATTATCCACCACAGTACGCCAAAACTGCCACCACCGCAAGCATAGTAAACCACCACAAGTAGTGATTATCCACCACAGTACGCCAAAACTGCCACCACAGTATGCAAATATTACCACCACAGTAGCGATTATCCACCACAGTAGTGATTATAGATTCGCTAGCGTGCTTTCGCTTTGCATGAAGACGAGACATGAGATCAGAATGAGACAATGGAACGAACATCGGGCCATCGGCCTAATTTTAAAACATGGAAAATAAATTATTGGAATGGAATGCTTGAACACAGGAATTTGCTTCGTTCCTGAAATCTAATTACAATATTAATTAGAACAAATTACATCTAGAAGCAGGATTAAGGTAAAATGATGAGGGCTAAACGATTGATAATAGATGAAAAATACAAATAGCTATTAAAAATACCTAACTGATGTTTGCAATCATTTTTGCACTAAGTTAACATTGCATAATTTTGCCCATTTTGTTGCTTTTTCGTGAGGCTTTGCTTTAAGCAAAGATCTTGCTTTAAGCTTTGCATATACTTCCTTCCCTTGTTTTGCTTTAAACAAGTCACGCTTTGAACTGCTGTATCAAGACCGTACATATGTGTTTGGCGATAAGATGACTTCAGATTGCATGTGGAGGTTTGGGTCAAAAACAACTCATAAATAAAACCTGGGCTCGTATCTTTTTTGTTTTGCAAGTTTCAATGAGCAGTGAGCTTGTGGACGTTAATTTGTGGATGAATTTTACTAAAAACAGCATTATAGTTAATACTGACATGGCATTCCATGAATGCCGTACTGCACTGGTATTCCACGTATTTGTAATCCAGCTTAGCCCAAGTGTAGCTGTAGTGAATTAGACATTCTTTAGTTTAGGCCCTTCCTTATCATTTTAGGCCATTTCTATTACTGTTCATTCATTCTGTTGTTTCACATCACTCAGCAACGAATCTCATTATCTCGTCTCGGCATCACCCACGTCATTCGCTACACCCACACATGCCTGCATTACATCATCTCACAAGGTCATTCTCGCATCACTGCAATCATTGCCTTATTTGTCTTACATCTCAATTGTCGTTCCATTTCCTACACGATCTCGCCATAGGTATTTCCTTATTTGTAACTTTTGGATTCGTAGGCAACTTCCTTATATCGACTTTAAATACCTGTGTTTCCTTGTAAATATTTAGTTCAGTAGATAGTTCAGTAGATTGTTAATACGAAACGCTCGTCTCTTTCTCTGGTATTTCTCTGGCTCCGTGTTCTTTGAACGTTAAATCAAGCATCAATCGACGAAAGACAGTTCCTCTCGAGTTCCACAGCAGTTTATTAGTAAAGCAGTAACACACGCATCTGTTTTACTAAATAGCCTCATAACGTTTAAGCTTTGAAATATTTTATCTTTAATTAAACTTTCTAGAGTGGTGTCGCCCTTAAATTTTACAGCCCTCAAATTCAAGAGTTTTGTTGGTGTTGCAGAAATCCCCAAAAAAGAGGACATATTTCAAAATGTGACCCCTCACCCCTACAGCCTCTACCTAGCATCTGACTGACCAAAAAGGAGAAATATTTATTGATTGTTAAAACTGAATGAAGGAGGAATTATGTAGAAGCACAACTATCTATGGTTCTTTGACTGAAAAATGCTTTCATGAAGCAAATTCATTAAAATTTACAAGGGTAATCCTTAAAGTCTTTATAATCCATTTTACAATATGGCATCGTTCTCATAAGGTTGATATGTGTTCATCGGGCAAAGGAACCATTGCAAATAGTCCAGGTTGATGTAGATTTGCATGATTGGAGATCGAGATTTCTATGATCTTGTCATAATGCTGCAGGGGGAATTTATTTTCTTACTATTTTGTACAAGGGAATTTTTAAATTGATGAAACTGTATGGAAGTATCATAATTGTCCGAGATTGCAGAATAGACCATTTCAAAGAGGTCTGGGTCGGTGCGTCAATTTTCTGGAAGATTTCCAACATCTTGATTGAGGGGTTTTTGACATTTACTGAAAATAAATGTGTAATAGTATAACCAAGGCGAAGGTCACTTACTCTTACGTGCCTAAATCATGGGGGAGTTGCAATAGGGGGGGGAGGAGGTTGGAACTGCAGTGGATCTTGTTGGCGGGGGCTCGAAATAAACAGGGGGGTCGGAATTTGTTTGAAAAATTTTGTCAGAAAACTGCTGAAACGCATTGCGATGGGCCCTGAAGTAGTTTTAGGCTAAGACAGTCCATAGTTCTAACAAAAAATAGAGTGTATAAGTGTAGTAAATATCGACATACGTATTCATGCAAATCTTAGTAAGCGGGCGTCTAAAAACAACAAAGAAGTTGGAAAATTTTTGAAAAATTTACAAACGGGGTGACAGCAATTAGGCGCCTAAGAGTATAGGCTATTGACTTTGTCTAAGTTTCATTGATTTAAGACCATTTGTACTTTTTTTAGTTTCAAGATCTAAGGTCTGAAGAAATGGACTAGCATCTGACAGCTGACGATCATGATTTTTGAAAGCACTGATCTGGATGGGACTTAACAAAAGAAGTACCTACGATAAATATTTTAACAATGATTTCAAAGTCTATTTGTAAAAAGAAATCTCAACGTCAACATGATACTTTTTAGTGTCCGTCTGAACATCATGTTCTGGGTGATAGCCTCAATGTAATGTAAGCTGCAGGTTTTAAGTTTCTGTTCCTATCAAATATCTCTTCTCAGAAATAGATTCAGAATTAAACAATGAGGATGAGTCATATATATAAAGATTTTATCCATTGCAATATCCGCAGTCTTAGATCAAGGTATCAGGTAAACAAAATGGCCAGAAAGGTAACCTTAAGTACGTTAAGTGATTTAAATTGTATTGTTCGTGCCTGAATCTTCTGCTTGATTTTTTATTCTTATGCCTTACCTATTTCAAACTTACGATGGTTATGCCTTATTCAGGAAGGAAGAAACATAAATAGTGTCAGCAGTGGCATTGCTATTAACATCAATGCGGCCTTCATAGACAGGGAAATTACTGTAACCATCTAGCAAACTGGGTAACCGAAAATTTTATTGTTGCTATTACTTAACTATACTATTGCGGATATTTTGGCACTTGGGACATTTTTTGGTAATTGCCGGATGTCACGTGATCGATGACGTATATAGTTGCCGGTCAGTAAAAATCAATATCAAGATATCTTAAATTTCAGCATACGATATGAAAGAGCGTCCAAAATGGAGCAAAATATTATAAGGCATGACTTACATTTGAGCTACCGATACAAAGTTATGCACAGTTAAAAATGTGCTCCTCCGCAGAGGCTCAAATTTTTTGAGCTTTCAAAATTCATTCTTTCATCCGTCTGAAGCAAAACTACTGTATTGTACACTTTGTTGAGGCATCACGGATGTGCAAGAGGTGCTAAATTGTCAGAAAAGCTTAGATTCATAGTTATAATTGTCAATCAGACGGTCTTCTTACCTATTGAACAAGACGAAAACTTGCGAGTTTGAGTTCATGTGCTTTTCCGATGATACTTAGGTAATGCAATGTGCGCCTGTCCAAGTTCAACGTGTTACCATAACTATTCCTATTTAAGGTACATAACTGGCGCAAATTTGTAAGAGAAACTTAGATTCGTAGTCATGAGAAGTCAATCAGTTCATCTTCATATGCTTCAAGCAAGCCTAAACTTTGCAACTATGTGCTGCTCTTATGATTCTTTAAGTGCTATACGCCTTTCTAAATTCAACTTAAAAACATAATTATTACCCAATCGGATTTACAAGGGATAAGAAAATGTAAGAAGAATCAGATTCACGTGATAGGTGAATCAAACGTTCTTTTTATACAACAACTAATAATAACTCAATGCAAAGCAATAGTCATGAAATCAGGTCCTAAAAAGCCTGTTTCTATTTTGAAAGAGAATGTCAGTTATTTCATATACCGTTCGTCAGGTGGAGGCTGAGGAGAAACCTTCCAGGACTAATTATAGTCCGCCATTACTTAAGAATTTTGTCATCTCTTGAAGCGTATACAGGGGAGCCCTTGCCGATATCAGCTGGTTTACATTTGGGCGCAGTGCACCGTTGGTCTGAACTGCCGACGCTTGGAAGAGCGTTAAAAGCTGACTCAATTGCGCAACGTCAGATCTTGGCACTGCGTCCGCGTTTTTGAAAATGCTCAAATGAAAAGCAGGTATATTTCCAAGCAACAGAATACTAGACACGAGCTCCAAAACAAGGACAATAGATTTGAATTCATAATGCATGTTTCGGCAATTTTAAAATCTCCCAAATCTGTCGTCCCCGAAAGATGAACGTATTTTTAAGCTGGCAAAAAGAATGGCCAATGTATTCACAGAGTATTATGACAAACCAATTCATAGCAAAGTAAACAGACAAGGGCTGATTAAACTGATTGCTTTACGTTCCCAGTGAAAATGGTCTAATTCCGCTAAAAACCGTATACCATTATCGAAAGAAACAACGCTTACAAAGAGAACCGGCAAAAATGAGTTAGAGTTCATAACAACAACCTCGGAAAAGCTGAAGATCAAGTCAATTAATACTGTAAACAGCGCTAAATTTGCTAAACTTGGAAATGGACTTTGAATTTTTTGACCGTGAAGATAAAAGTTGTTCGTTAAGTAAGACTTGGGGATTGCTGTTCGCCTGTTTAATATTCCTAATCTGATTGAAAAATACACAATAATTCTCCAAAAAGGAACGCTAACGTTGAAACTGGCTGCTATCTGCTCCACATTCACCCTGCTACGCTTAGTGCTCTGGTTCCGGCATGTCGTTTTTCTGTAGAAGCTTTACTCCGACTATGCTGTTCGATATAGTCACCCAGTCTCTATAATCAGAGTCAACAAAGATCAATTGGCTTCATCAGATTAAATAGCATATCCATCATTAGTTACCATGTTAGGGATGCGAAACGGTCTAAACATAATTTCAAGAAGCCGATGTTGCATCTGGTATGGAATATAAATGGCAAATGTGAAATTAGAACAACAAGAAGAGAGATACAACCAAGGAAAAGAGCAGATGATGTCAATGGCGCTTCTAATAAAGCAGCCAAAGAACATTATCATGAACGCAACTTAGTGATACCAAGTGCGTTTTCTAACAATTCACACTCGCATTCTGCTATTCTTCTTTGCAAAAGGTCCCGCAATGGAGCTGCAGTGGAGACTTGCGCTTGGTTGTTTTATACCACGCTTTACCGCGCTGGATAAAATTCCGGGTTGAGCTACAAGTTCTAGACGCATGATGTACAGTATGTCGACCCAGAGAATACTGGCAATAAATTATGGTCGCAACAAAAAGTACGTAAAGAATTATACAGTACAAACGATGGACGTTAAGGCCGAACAGTACGTCGTGAAATCGTATGTCTTCCCGTTGAAAATGTTGGTCATAAACTCCCCTTAACATTAGAGGAGTTTTTAAGTTTTGAAAACGTTCGATCTTGGATATTTCTTTTGCAGCAATATTGTTCAACGATCTTAAGCTTATTTTAGGACGTAGACCACCTGACTTGTTTGGTATTGTAAACAAGCGACTGACAGTTTTCAGCTGAGACAGAGGTACTTCCTCTACAGCTTCTTTCTCGAACAAGGTTTTTTTCTGCATGTAGAACTTCGAACTCCTGTTGTGAACTTGCTCTTAATATTGGAATTTTAGTATTTTCAAAAACGGAAGGGTCACACCCTAAACATATTTTGTCTGCAGTCAATTGTTTCCAAGTTTCCCGTCTATGGCAGGGAAATTGCTTCTTTTTTGCAGAAAAAAACTCTTGTAAAGCTTTGTGGATATCCGACACCAATATCTCCATATAGGCAAGGAATTTTCCATAACAATCTGACTTTCAACCTAAGTTTGAATTTTATTACACATTCTGGGTAAATTGATAGCGCTGATTCCAAATCCGAAATAGGCCCTGTGAAATTTTGACTGGAAGTTGGACTTGTCGATGACGTCATCTGAGAGCCTTTTTTGCCCTTTGACTGAAATATCTCTTTACTAGTGCATCCAAGAAGGTCGATAAGTGCAAATATGGATTTTCCTGACTTAGAGCTTTCGAATGATATATGATTGAGCTCGATTTACTAAACTTTACCCAAATCATGACGTCATCACGATGACGTCATCGTCGTAAAAAATTCTAATTTTTGTAAAAAAATTTTCGTGGAAATTATACCTATCAACATAAATAGTAGAATAAGGCGATTGCATCTGTTCTTGCTTGTGTTTCGACATCTTTTACGTTGCCATAGCCATTTTTATAATGATTTGCTGGCGGCGTTGGTATGTTTATTTGTACGGTTTGTGTCTTACTTTGCAACTGATATCTTAATTAAATAAAATATGAGAAATGAGAATATTTACACTTTTCAAGCAATCATTGAAGCCACATAAAGGTCTCACATAGTTGGAACATGTTTCAAGCAAATTTACCACACCGACCCAAGCGAAAAACTTTTTCCCGAACCTTTTACAGTAATGCGCATCCATTATCCACGGAAAAAATTTTTAAATGTGATCAAGTACATATACTATGACTTTTTTCTACTATTTATGTTGATATGTATAGTTTCCACGCAAAATTTGTTACAAAAATAAGAATTTTTTACGACGATGACGTCATCGTGATGACGTCATGATTTGGTTAAAGTTTAGTAAAATCGAACTCATTATATATCTTTCGAAAGCTATAGGTCAGGAGAACCCATATTTGCACTTATCGACCTTCTTGGTTGCACTAGTAGAGAGATATTGCTGTCAAAGGGGAAAAAAGGTACTTTGATGACGTCATTGAAAAGTCCAACTTCCGGTCAAAATTTCACAGGGCCCATCTCGGATTTGGATTTACCCAAAATGTGTAATAAAATTCAAAGTTAGGTTGAAAGTCAGATTGTTATGGAAAATTCCCTGCCTAATAAGTCATGTACACCTGTGCGTTGATTAGAAAGATTTAGCTGAACGATTTTTTTTTGGTTTCCAACTTTTTTCATTTTCTCTCATTCTTCGAAACCCTGGAATCGTGATTTCTTGCGATTTTTCATTATTCTTCAACACACTTTTGCCATTCCACTCCTCCACGCCGTTCCAAGTAATCCAACAATCCAACCACCCAACCGTTCCCGCTTTTAGAAATTGCCAATTTTAGAAATTTTGTGATGTTCTTTCGTTTACTTGCATTTGATGTGGCCTAGCTAAAGCCAGCCTAAAATTTCTTGCTGTGCAGAGCGGGAAGGGAAAGATCTTGCAGCTAACATGAGATCAACCATTTTGCGTATGCTTATCCTTGGTGCTCCTGGAAGTGGGAAAGGTACAATAGCAAGCAGAATCGTTCGTGATTTTGGATTGCTTCATTTATCTAGTGGAGATCTTTTGAGAGCTCAAGTTGCTGCTGGTGTATTGCGTAAAAATGCGTGCCTGACAAAATTTGAGTCACGCATAATGCGCATGCGCATTATGCATGAGAATTATGCGCTATGCGCATTCGCGTTGGATCGGTACCATCGGGACACAGGGTGCCAATAATAATAAAGAATAAGAAAGAAACAGTAAATTACAATACAACGAAAAAAGAAAGGAAATTGAAATCTAGAAGAAATAAACGAAGTAAATATAAAGACAACATGAAAATGAAGCAAAACAGGCATTTCATATACAGTATGGCTATGAAACAAATAAGGCAAAGATAAACAAACTTTTCAGAACAATATTTTCAAGACCTGAAGAAAGGAAAAAAAATATCAAGATACACAAAAGACAGTAGCAAAGACCGACAATGCCATAATTAATGAAAATATTGTTACAGTATTATAACCCGATAGTTTGAACTCTGGTGTTACACTGAGCTAGACAACTAGGCCGAATTTTCTGTGCCCATTTTTGGCACTCAATTTTTTGCAATGTCCAAAAGTCCTGCATTTTTTTGGGTGTCCCATTATATAATAAAGGCATTCAAATTTTTGCAACATGAAAAGGTTCTGCATTTTTGTGAGTGTCTCCATTTTAACAAGGCACTCACATTTTTGCAAGGTCACAAACTGCTGCATTTATTTGAGTGTCCCCATTTGAACAAGGCACTCAAATTTTTGCAAGGTCACAAACTGCTGCATTTATTTGAGTGTCCCCATTTTATCAAGGCACTCAAATTTTTGCAAGGTCACAAACTGCTGCATTTATTTGAGTGTCCCCATTTTAACAAGGCACTCAAATTTTTGCAAGGTCACAAACTGCTGCATTTATTTGAGTGTCCCCATTTTATCAAGGCACTCAAATTTTTGCAAGGTCACAAACTGCTGCATTTATTTGAGTGTCCCCATTTTATCAAGGCACTCAAATTTTTGCAAGGTCACAAACTGCTGCATTTATTTGAGTGTCCCCATTTTAACAAGGCACTCAAATTTTTGCAAGGTCACAAACTGCTGCATTTATTTGAGTGTCCCCATTTTATCAAGGCACTCAAATTTTTGCAAGGTCACAAACTGCTGCATTTATTTGAGTGTCCCCATTTTAACAAGGCACTCAAATTTTTGCAAGGTCACAAACTGCTGCATTTATTTGAGTGTCCCCATTTTATCAAGGCACTCAAATTTTTGCAAGGTCACAAACTGCTGCATTTATTTGAGTGTCCCCATTTTAACAAGGCACTCAAATTTTTGCAAGGTCACAAACTGCTGCATTTATTTGAGTGTCCCCATTTTATCAAGGCACTCAAATTTTTGCAAGGTCACAAACTGCTGCATTTATTTGAGTGTCCCCATTTTATCAAGGCACTCAAATTTTTGCAAGGTCACAAACTGCTGCATTTATTTGAGTGTCCCCATTTTAACAAGGCACTCAAATTTTTGCAAGGTCACAAACTGCTGCATTTATTTGAGTGTCCCCATTTTATCAAGGCACTCAAATTTTTGCAAGGTCACAAACTGCTGCATTTATTTGAGTGTCCCCATTTTAACAAGGCACTCAAATTTTTGCAAGGTCACAAACTGCTGCATTTATTTGAGTGTCCCCATTTTATCAAGGCACTCAAATTTTGCAAGGTCACAAACTGCTGCATTTATTTGAGTGTCCCCATTTTAACAAGGCACTCAAATTTTGCAAGGTCACAAACTGCTGCATTTATTTGAGTGTCCCCATTTTAACAAGGCACTCAAATTTTGCAAGGTCACAAACTGCTGCATTTATTTGAGTGTCCCCATTTTATCAAGGCACTCAAATTTTGCAAGGTCACAAACTGCTGCATTTATTTGAGTGTCCCCATTTTAACAAGGCACTCAAATTTTTGCAAGGTCACAAACTGCTGCATTTATTTGAGTGTCCCCATTTTAACAAGGCACTCAAATTTTTGCAAGGTCACAAACTGCTGCATCTATTTGAGTGTCCCCATTTTATCAAGGCACTCAAATTTTTGCAAGGTCACAAACTGCTGCATTTATTTGAGTGTCCCCATTTTAACAAGGCACTCAAATTTTTGCAAGGTCACAAACTGGATCTGCAGCTTCTTCTACGTCTGATGCATCTCCCACAGCCAGAACAGAAACACAAGTGAACGACGGCCAGCAACGTAACCATGTGTCGCAGTTTGCCAATGTTGCCTTTAGTACCAATTTTCCTTCGCCTCATGCATCTGCATCTGCTACAGAAAGGATGCAAGACTGGGAAGACGGTTTCTTCGCAGATACGGACCAGGTGACGCAGTTAGCTGATCAAGTATCTGGACATTCAAATTTCCACGAGTTGGAGGACATTGAAATTGTTGAAGATGGGGCATGCACCACAGTTATCAGATCCATAGATGGGCCATCTGAAGAACAAAGTATGCCAGATCCAGCAGACGTTACAAACAGCGTTTTCATCAACGCTGATGACAGTAAGCTACTCTTCATAAGTTCCATCAATTTTTTGTAAATCGCAAACTTGATACTTATCCTCCATAGAATCTTAATTACAATTCTACTTTGCAGTTTTAGCAAGGATATGGCTCAATGGGGCAGTTGGGTTCACCGAGGCAAAGATAGGAAGAGTTCGCGTCACCGATACAGACCTCGAATTATTAAAGGATGGCCGATTCGTGAATGATATTGTAAGTTCATATTTATTCATATTTTAAGTTCATACTGCTGTTTCTTCACAGCCTGCGTGCAAACTCAACCCTTTCTCATCAAAAGTTGCGTCAAAGAAAGAGTTGAGACAGAGTTGAGAAAGCTGTAGCATGCACGCAGGCTAAATCTTCAGTGATACTGTAATTGCAAACAAATCTTTTCATAAGCGTGTTTGCAGTATTTTGAGCAAGTATAGTAACCCTAAACTACAATATTTATTACAGATAATCGATGGATACCTTCAAGTTCTTGCCAAAAAGTATAACAGAGAAGAGGTAAGATTCGTTAACACATTGCCTTCGCAAGCTAAAAACCCTGAACAAAACCATAGACAATCAACTTATGTCGGCTATTTGAATTGAAGACCATATCAAATTTTTATGTTTTGATGGTAGAAGTACGATTTCGTTTCATGTAACTTAATCTACGTTTTAAAACATTAATATTGGAACCCGTGAGAACAGCTTCTCGAGTAGTAGCTATACCCTTTTAATCCACGTTCTAAAAATTTGCGAGCATCAGAAAAAGCCCTCTTTCGGTTTGTACATGGTTGTAGCGCCTTATTCCATTGCAACATATTTTTTACGTACCAAGTGCACTAAAATTAATACCAAGCCTCTGTTCTAGTGCAAGATTTTAGTACTCAACGCTTTCGTTACGACGGACATATGCAATGGAAAGCAATACACAAACCGTCTTAAAAAAGGTAGGTTGCAATGGCGTGCTTTTATTGCGAGTAGAGTACTGTGTGTGACACATGCAAGCATGTGGATTCTTGTAGGGCGAAAAATGGCAAAGAAAACTTCTTCATTCAAATTCTCTTCTTGACAGATTTCATTGGACACTTACGATATAATTGTTGGTGCCTTCAATCAGCATCAGAGTCACTGGACATTACTGGTCAGTTATATGTAACAATTAAGACGTTTGTATCAGTAAGAGTTAACCCTACGCCGACCTGGTTCTTTACTAAGCTGTAATGGAGTTTCATCGCCCAGCAACCACTACATAGTATGAAATAGGATATCTTGCATTCTCTAACTATATTTTTTTGCTTATCTCTCACAGGTTGCCAGAACGAGGGATCGTAAAATTCTATATCTTGATCCCCTGGGAGAGAATGGAAAAGTTACAGAGCAGGTGCAAAGAAATTTCAGGTATTTGTTGTGTCCATTAACATTTGTTTTCTCTCATCGGCTGTCCAACATAAAGATTGAAACAAGTGAGAGTTTATCTTCTTGTTGTAGAAATTTTTTGTTCCTTCGCGAAAAGTTCACAGACATGTCTGCAAAGAAAATCCCTGGAAAGCAGAAACCATTCTGCATGCTCTGCAGACGGATTCATACAATTGTGGAATCTTCGTGTTAAGGGTAAGACGAATAGAACAACTCCACATATGCTGTTTTCATTATTATTTGTCTATTTTCTTTATATTCGGAGCAGTAACTAATACTTCCTTATTTGTTCTCGTAGTTTGCTTCACATTTACACATTTTATTGAAGAGCATCAGGCGCAGCAAACGTTTTTGCAATTTGCCTTCCATTACCAATTACGTGTATTGGAGAGTAGCTTACAAATAATTATCTTTTTTAGTATGCGAATGTCTTCTGTCTGGAAAAGAAGTAGATTTGTCGCTTGGGAGAGTTGAGCTTGTTCAACTCAGAAAGCAAATTGGATTGGCAATATTGTGTGAATCTGGTATGGCAAGTTTCACATGTACAGTTTTTTACTATATACATATAATATCAATACAGCATCGGTAAGGAAACGTTGAACACATCACATGACTCAATAACTATTTTCTTGCTTTCAACAGATGAGCTTGAAAATGGTTGGTGCAGGATTTGCGGCTTATTTCAAGGAGACATTAACTGGGTGAGTTGGAATGTATTTTCAAAAATTCTTCATTCAATGATGATACATTCTAATGTAGCAGCTGACACCGTGGTACTTCAGTCATCCAAAGTATGTTTTCCAGAAGATTTGAATCTTCCTAGGAAAAACAATTAATTTTCCAGAATGCTATCAAAGCTCAAGTTGTCTGTCGTTAACAGTTATTTGTAATCGTTCAGCCCTTCCTTCCCTTTTCAATTTCTCTATGACCTAATTTTCAATTTTTTTGAAAACGAGGCCCTTAGTTGAAATAGTCTATTCAGGTATCAGAGGTTGATGCATTTTGAAATACCTTTCTATTTTTAAGGTTGCTTGTGACTCATGTGGAAGATGGTTCCACACAAAATGCATGCAAAATGCATCTCAAGATCTTACAGATTATTATATGGAGTGTCAGTCATGTGCAAAAGTTTTAGCCGATATGCCGTTGCTACCGGAGAATTCTTCCACTCCAAAGAAAGATAATAGCCTAACGAAAAAGAGCCAAGAAGCAACCACTGGAAAAATGAAAAAACAAGAGGAAAAACAGTCGGAGAACAATGCCACAAATGACAATGAAGACAAAAAGGAAAAAAGGAAAGCGCCAAAAAATGAATGGGATTTCAACCTTCTTCTGGTAAATAAGAGAGTGAAGAGATGCCAACATTGTCGCCAGGGATTTGAGCAGAATTTACCGAGAAACCTCATGGTAGGAAAATTTGAAGAATACGTCTATGCAAATAGATTTGGAGAAGGAAGGGACGACGTAATTTCTTTTATCACCTTAATGAAGCATGTATCAAACCTTCCTATAACAATTTTGAATGGAAATTATTGAAAATAGAAAATGATGTGAAAAATAAGCTCAGTCAAGAACATAAAGCATTTATGGCATCTCTTGGGATAAAATTTGATCAAAAGCTTTGCTTGAATTGTCAATGTAAAGGGTATATTGCTATCTATATTGTTATTTGATTATTGTGTAAGCTGTGTTTATATTAATAAATAATACTAAGAAATGGTAAAAGACACTGTTTCAACTGATGTAAAACTATGAAAGAACTGAAAAAACTGAGAAAGTACAAAAATGCAGATTTCTTTTGTTGTCAGCTTAGGGACACTCAAATAAATGCAGCAGTTTGTGACCTTGCAAAAAATTGAGTGCCTTGTTAAAATGGGGACACTCAAATAAATGCAGCAGTTTGTGACCTTGCAAAAATTTGAGTGCCTTGTTAAAATGGGGACACTCAAATAAATGCAGCAGTTTGTGACCTTGAAAAAATTTGAGTGCCTTGTCAAAATGGGGACACTCAAATAAATGCAGCAGTTTGTGACCTTGCAAAAAATTGAGTGCCTTGTTAAAATTGGGACACTCAAACAAATGCAGCAGTTTGTGACCTTGCAAAAATTTGAGTGCCTTGTTAAAATTCAATAGGGTCTACACTCAAATATATACTGGGTTTGTAAAATGGGTAAATTTAGAGCATTTTTTAACTTTGAACATCTATAATTTTTTAAAGATATGTATTATAAGCAGGGAAATTTGCAGAGATAGCATTTGAGGTGTTGTGAACAAGATTTTTGATATGAATCTTCAGAAGCATCACCCAGGCATTAACCAGATGCAACACTCTGGCATGCATTTTTGCTGCTCATTTTACCCCGGTGCCGGGGTAAAATGGGTAACTATATTTTCAAGCTGAAATTGATTGCTCAGTTAAATAACAACACACTTTTAAACCTTCTAGTTCTTTTAAAATATAATGCAGATGAAATCTAGGTTGTTTTTTCAAATGTATTTCTCATTACAAACACATGGTACACAAAAAACTATCGTCAACGTCAAAATTGTCTGGTAAGCACTCTAGGCATGTCCATTTTTCACATTTATCACATGATACCCAGTGTGGTCTGAACTTGGCTGACTCTTGGCCATATAGCTTTCCACATGATAAACAGGGCACAGAATCTTCTTCATCATCTGACTCAACTGAGTCACTAGAATCGTCTGACTCAAAGCAGCTGCTGTTGAAATCCAGTTTTCTTCTATTTTCTTTTGATTTTCTCTGCTTGGAATTTTTTGTCTTTTTCTTTGATGAACAGGTTGCAGATGCAGCTATGACAAAGCTTTTATTATTTCGATTTTTTAATGCTTTCTTAGCATTTCGCTGAATTTCTTCCTGTCTTAACCGTTCAATGACATCGTCAGCAGTCAGTACTTCCCCTGCTTTATCTTGCACTCTTTTTCTTTTTTTCTTGGCATTAGCCATTGCAGCTCTTGTCTCATCAGATGGAGAAGGAGTAACAGCATTGATAATTGCTTGCCTTAGCATCTTTCTTGGCGAATTCTTTTTGGTTTGTAACTCCTCATGAGTGTTTGCTTCAACAATTCTTGGTTTCACCTTCATTGGGTCAATGGGATATAATCCGCTGCCAGAGAACCCAGAAATAGCATTTTCAGCTTTCAGTTTGATCCAAAGCTTGTTCAACAAGGAAGGAAAAACAGCCTTGTCAACAACTTGCATCCTGGTTTCTCGGAACCACATCTTAAGAATGTCCTTCCAAACAACTTTCAGGGGTCTGAACAGCGAAACATCACATGGTTGAAGAGCATGGCTGGTATTTGGAGGAAGACAAATAACAATGATTTGGTTTTCCTTTGCTGTTTTGACCACCTTGTATGTCAGGTGGCTTCCGTGGCCATCCATGAAAAGAATGCAAGGCTTTTTAAAACATTCAGTCCAAGGGACATAATGCTTCAAAAACCATTCTTCAAAAACATAGTCCTCCATCCAACCACTATCAGTGACAGCATAACTTGCACCTGGAGGGCCTCCTGTTGTCCATGTTTGATACAAATATTTTGCCTTATAGACCACAAAGGGCGGGCAAAAGTGCCCTTTTGCTGAAATGCAAAACAAGACACTGTAGCTTGTTTTTCCAGCATTTGGTGCACGCAAGTAGGCATTTTTCTCTGCCTTTGGTATGAAAACTTTTTTGCCGACAGGGTTAGTTGCCAGCCCAGCCTCATCGCAGTTATGAAGGCGATCCGCTAAATCTGGGTCATCTGTCATCTGATTTTCTTCAAGTGTTCGCTTCACAAGATTGAAGAAGGATTCAACGGTTTCCAGGGTCAATCCTTCTGCTCTGCTTTTAGTTAGGATTTCTGGCTTTCTTGTTGTTAGGTGATTACACCATCGTTTGCGAAAGGACAAAAGCCAGTCTTCCCCTGGTGTGTTGTCTTTAAAGCGTGTCTGCTTTCCTGTACTGTCCAGGTATGTTTTCACAATTGTTTGGATGTCCTTGCTGTCACAAGGCCAACCACTTCTTGCACATTGCTGCAAACCAACAACAATCAATTCTTCTTCATCATTGGAAAGAACAGTGGACCTTCCACTTCCAAACCTTGCCTGATTCGGCTTTATGATCCACCTTCTTAATGTCTCATATGGAATACCATTCTCCTTTGCTGCTTTGCTGACTGCCTTGCCTTCATTCACTTCATTCACTGCCTGTCTTAGGTCTTGCTCATTATAAACTTTCTCTTTCTTCTTCACATACTTCCTTGGCATCTTGAATTTAGGCCTAAAAACAAAATGGCGACACGCTTACCCATTTTACCCCGGAACATTTAATTGGTAATAGCTTTGTTGATAGTCAAAAGAGCACAAAAAGACACATACTAACTTAAAATATATATTATGATAGAACTTTTAAAAAATATATATTCTTCTTACCTGCTCCTGTTTAATCGAGAGTACAAAATAAATTTCACTTGTCGATTTCCAGACTATCTTGATCCTATGAAAAATTCGTTATGGTAACGCACCACGCGACACTAACAGTCAAACACATGTGTTGCTAGGTAGGACCCAAGCCCCTCAACGGAAATTGCATAAATTACAAATGAAAGAGAGGCTATCAGTCGTAATTTATGCAAGATTGTGAAATTACCCATTTTACCCGGGATACCCATTTTACCCCAGTAGACCCTACTGTGGTCCAGCCCTCGAGAGTTGCTTAACATATCTAGGATTTCAGCCGTCCTAGAATGACTGGCACCCCCTAAGTCTTATTTTGGCTCTTACCTGGCTTCTCAATGTAATTGACAAGTTTGCAAGGATGTACTGTAGAAAGAAAATTTTAACAAAATCTCAGCCCTGGTTGCTTATTGAACAGTTGCTTATTAAAAAAAAGTGTAGACCATTCTTTGTATGTATAGAATTATTCGTGTACAAAGATGTAGCGAAGTGAGGGAACGCAGAATCAATAGACATACCAATCAACATATATTACATATGTTTCAAGGCAAGTATACACTGCCAAGATGCAAATGGGCAGGCTTTGGTTGGCAAATCGGCTCAACCCATTTGAGTCCAAAGTTTGGCAAACAGGCTATTCCATTTAGGTCTATGGTCAGCAAACGTAAGCGAAAACATTACCACAACCACAATCATAACCACATCCACAACCACCACCACCATCATTGTCATCATCATCATCATTATCTTCATTTCAGCTTCGTTCCCGGGGGGGGGTACTTCATTGTTCAAATAACTAGACATGCCACCCAGTTTTTTCATACCCACCGCATGTCTACTGACAAATTTTGTCAGTCATGGTACCCATGTATAGACAACAATAGATAGAATTTTTTACCCATTTGTACCAATATCTCAAACGTTAAACCCAATTTAATGCCTGAGATGATGCATTACTGATGGCTTTGAAGGTGCGGTGCGCCATAATCTTATCCAACTGGCTCATGGTGTCAGAGGCTCAGCAAGGCTTGGGTTTGAGCCCAAGCTACAGTAGCATCACAGCCAAGGTCAAGGTCTCCATTACTAATACTGAGGTAACTGGCACTTAACCAGACTGCTAACTTTTTCTCTCATTTTGAATTTATTCAGGGCAAACAAAGTAACTCTGAGGGCAATGCAAATTTAAAGTGCAATTTTTTTAAAATATTACAATTTTGGTACTAAAACTATAAGGACAATGTTTGCAAAAGCAAATGACGTATAACTTAATTTTATATTTCTTGCTATCATTTGGGGGCACAGTTTGCAAAGCTAGCATTCTGGGTGCTAAATACACCATTTCACCTCACCTTCACGTTGTAACTTACAATCACAAAATAGGGATTTATCCCCTTTTTCCTTTTTCCCTGCACATACTGTACCACAGAATAGTAAGGATTATCTTGGACAGGAGTTGGAAATTATAATCTTTTTTGAGTACTTTCCACATAAATGAACATAAATGCATGTTACAATTAATTTTTTGACATCCTGTGGTTTGATTTGGTTGACTTTAATTTGTGATAAGCAATAAACCCTCTCAAAGGCTGACTAGAGTGTTTTTTTCTTTTGCAAATACCTGAGATTTTTTGGATAACTTAGCAATCACTTAGCAACAGAATCATAAGAACAAGTTACTGCTGGAGCAATATCTGTGAAACACTGTCCAACTGATCAAATGTTGGCTGATCTTATGACTAAAGAATTGGCAAATCCTGGATTTGAAAAATTCAATCTTGGGATTCATGAAATTAATTGAATATAATAACTTTATATAGCGTAGATAAAGTGGGAAAGTGGGAGTGATAAGAAAGCAAATTATTATTATAATCTCCATTTTTCAGCTTATTACATTGTAGTGAAATTAAACTTCGTAATTCTAGGCCTTTCCTTCACTCTCAGGCTATTTTCTTTTCAGTCCATTCATTCTCAAAGCTTTCTTCCGCTCAACGTCGCATCTCATTTCATCGACATCCCCTTACGTCATTCGCAACACTCGCATTGTCTCCATTACAATAGGTCATTCCCATTTGTTGTTTTTCTCAGCTTACTCATCACTTTCCCACATCTCTTTTCTCCTTATTTAGAACGTAACACCACAACTTTATTTACTTTTACGTAGGCTGAAATTATATTCCGTTTCCTTTTACATCCTTTAAATTTCTTGTATTTAGAATTTTTATTTAGTTCAGTTAGAATGGTAAACGTATCATAACGTCTCTCTCTGGCTCCGTGTTCTCTGCACGTAAAAGAAGACTCTTTTCCGGAATAACGAAAGACGAAGGATGGAAGTTTTAGTGAACATTATCTAGCAGTCGCAATGTTCCTAAAACATTATATTACATTACTGTGTTACATAAGAACTTGTAACATTTCATCATATGCTTGTCACTAGTTGTATATTTTTATTTACTTCTGTTGCTTCTTCACGGTTGTGATGGTATCTTGTTGAGTTAAGCCGAATTTCCACTTGCATATTTGTTGACTCGGAACAGATCTGATCCGATAGGATCGGAATCAAACGCAACGGAAATTTACTAATTGCCATTTTGGCTGCCAAATTAGAAACAAATTTGATTGGTTATTTTTTCGTAGCATAGGTGCGCAAATTCTTATGTGCTGTGTGCAAAATTTTATGTTTTCGTGTCGTTCAATTTGACATCGTTTCATTGTATGAGATGATGCATTGCGAAAAGCATTGTTTGTCCAATCTATTGCAATGCAAAATATCGATAGTTTTTTTTTAATTCCTTCATTGATTTCTTCATTGTTCTTTTGTCTCTTCATGAAACTATGGTTGAATTTCTCTGTCGAATCCGTCAGGAATGGCGGACAGCTTTTAGCATTGGCTTTTCTCCTTCTTGCTTCTTGATGGTAAACAAGAAGGCACCCTGGAAAAACATAGGGGCCCTATGGGCATGTTCGAAGAACGACTCTGGTTGAATATAGCTATTTCGGTCAAATGATGAAAGATGTTCATCAGTATGCACAACGATGACGATAATGATTATGATGATAATGGTGGTGGTTATGATGATGATGTTGATGAACACGATGATCATGATGCTGGTTGGTAGGGGTGATTGTGGTTGTATGGTGGGTATGGTGGTGGTGATAGAGGTGGTTGTGGTGCTGAAGGGGTGGTTGTGGTGGTTGTGATAGGGGTGATCGTGGTGATGGTTGTAGGGGTAGTTGTGGTGGTGGTGATAAGGGTGGTCGAGGTGATGGTTGTAGGGGTGGTTCCGGTGGTGGTGATAGGGGTGGTCGAGGTGATGGTTGTAGGGCTGGTTGTGGTGGTGGTAGCGTTCCTTTAGATGTTGCACACCGTCAATGGTGGTGATAGTAATCATGATGATGATGATGATGATGATTATCATTATTATTATTATTATGACGATTTTCATCGTGAGGATAATGTTAATGATGATTTGTTTTGAAAACTGTTTTGAAATTGCCGCTCTTTGGCAAAACGCTTTGTTAAATGTTGAGAATGCCTGAAATGTCATTTACCAAAGCAAGGTGGCAATTTTCCAGTTCCATTTAGTAAACAAGGATGAGTCAGTTGTCACATGACCCCAGATTGACAAAAGTGCTTGCAGGCCGAATTGTGAACAACTAACCGCAAATTGCGCATAAATGGCCGAGACAATGGCCCTAATGGCATTCTTGACAATGGCCCTATTGTTACACGTTTTCCATTGTTCAAGCGTTGGTTAGTTGGTGAGTGTGTGAGTGTGTGAGTGTATGAGTGTGTGAGTGTGTGAGTGAGTGACATCCACCCCACACCAATGTGTTCGAAGTTCTTCGAACACAAAAATGGTTGCAAATGCAAAGGTTTAAGCTATGCAAAGAAAATTCAACACTGACGTTGACATGTGTTACAATAACATGGAAAATCTTCTAGCCAAATCATCTAGAGACGAATTTGCATGGATATTATGGTTTCGGACCATGGTTCAAATTTAAGATCTTTGAATGTTAAGAACCTTGCTGCGAAGAAACAAATGGAATGGAAATTCAACCTTCCTTTAGCCCCAAGGTGGAGAGGGTTCTTTGAACGATTCGTTGGTTTGATGAAGCAATGATTTTAAAAAGTCATCAAAGAGGGGGGCTTTGGGATTTCACGGGTTGCGGGTTTGGCCGATTGCGGCCTCGGCTTTTCGGGTTTTCTTAAAAAATCGTGCGGGTTTTCAGGTCAAGTTTATTTAACGGGCAACGGGTTTTGCCATTTTTCTAGTCTTAGTTTCGGGTATTGTAGTAAAAATGTGCAGGTTTTCGGGTTTTCAACCTAAAAAAGGATGTCAATGGGTAAACTTCTAAAAACAGTTGTGCAAACTAAGGTCATCCGGGTTTTCGGGTTTGTCCCAATTTTCTTCCGGGTTTTCGGGTTTTGATACCCCCCCAAAGCCCCCCTCATCAAAGGGTGCAATCATCACTTATGATGAAATGATAACTCCCCCCCCCCCCGATTGTTTATTATATGAACGAAAATTACTTGCAAGGTCAGTTTCAGAAGGACAAACAATGGATATCATGAATAATTACAAAATATGCTTTACATAAAGAGCTAAATACCTCAGTAAAGTACTGGAAGATGTCTGGAATCGTTGGACGAATGAATATGTGACCTTTCAGAGGGCATCACAGATCTAAAGTAACTGCTATTTTGAGAAGTTAGAAGATGATATTGTACAATATGACTGATGGGTTGCTAATTCGCAACAGAGGGGACTGTCAAAAGTACTCAATATTCTTATTACGCATGAAATCATGAACTTTCCTCCGATCGCACGTTCTTTTCAATTTTGAGAGATTTAGAAAAAGGCCTATTGTATACCTGACACTTAAATTGGATATCAGGACGCTGAACACATATAAGTCAAACAAAATACGATATGTTGATAGAAATACGAAGCATATATTAAAACATGTTGCATTGCCTTTATTAGTACAGTTCTATTGGTCTCCCGCTGTATTCCACAAGCTAATTGGTGTTCAAAACTCAAAAGGATAATTCAACTTCTCTTTTCTGATTTGTGCATTTTGATCGGTATTTGGGTACAAAATCTGCCTTGGTTATTTGTTTGGGTCTGTTTCTGACGTGTATACTCTGAGGAGTATCTGACGAAATAACTTTATCGATTTCGTTGGCGAGAACTCGAGATATTTAAGTTGGAAGATAAGCCTACTTGATTTTTCAGCTGATGAAGGAATTTCTTCACACTTGGACGTGACCGTTCATAAATAGTCTAACAGATGATACCCTCAATATTGCTTTTTCTCTTGTTGATCTCAGTCGTTTGGTTTTTCAATTAATGTTTCATTCACGAAGAGAGAATTGTTTTTATTTTTCTAAACGGTACAATTAAACAGTCGATTTTTTTTATTTTTAGGTTTTCCAAGAACCGTCTTTCAAGCAGAGGCTCTTCAAAATCATCATGCATTAGATCTTGTTTTGAATTTGGATGTCCCATTTGCAACAATAAGAGAGCGCCTCGAGGTTTTTATCCTTTTAAAACATGAATGGAAACGCGTTTTATTTAGAGCTCCCATATGATGCGACAATGCCAATACCTTAACAGAGTTTTTATTATTTTAGAAACGCTGGATTCATGAGCCATCTGGAAGGGTTTATCATACTGAATGGAATCCTCCAAAAAACCCAGTAAGTTGAATAAGGTCATTTTTTCAATCTATCGTATCGGTCAATCTCAACACCAAGAGGGTAAGAGTTGAATAATTTCTTATCTCATATCAACTTTGGCCTTCCCAACCCTCTTTGTCTTAATTTTCATTATCCGCCATCCGCCAGCATCGTACGCAGACATCTCCACCTCTTTGGACGGCCTAAAACTTCATGACCCACCAATCTTATGCGCAGATAATCTCTTCAGCCCTCTGTACTCGTCTAAATTTTACGATCCACCAGGCTCTGCACATTCAGATCTTCAGCTCTCTGCACTAGCCTAAAAATTAACGATTCATCAGTATCTTATGTAATTTATGTAAGTTAAACCCATCTGAACCCACCTGAACTCAGCAGTAACAAATTCTTAACCTAACCGCTCTCAACTTAGAACAACGAAGCTTGTAAATAGGCTGTACAAAAGCTTTCGGGAATGCTCACATAGCGCTTATTTATAAATCTGGGCTTTCTGAAATATTTCTGTAGAGTCCAGTATGCAAGTTTATAGAATTGATCAAGAAATTGGGTTTTTAGGGACATTTTGAAGCTTTTCTTATTTGAAATTTTTGTCCAATTTGAATTCTTGAATAGATTTTGTATATTTTCTTTTGCCGCGAGATGGAGGAAATTTTGAAGCATTCATGAATAGTTGGCTATCTCTAAGACATGGAATATGGTATGATGGAGTGGAATGATGGAATGACATGGAATGGCATGGAATGGCATGGATTGACATGGAATGGCATGGAATAACCTGGAATGGCATTTAATAGCATGGAATAACATGGAATGGAATGACATGGAATTGCATTGAATGAAATTGAATGGCATGGAATGGTATGGAGTGGCATGGAATGACATTGGCGGTGGAATGGAAAGGCATGGAAAGTCTTGGAATGATGGAGTGAAATGGCAGAGAATATATAAGGATGTAACAACAGTTTTACTCCAATCAAAAAGTGATTCCTCCATTAAAATAGGAATAAAATTACAGCCTGCACAGGAAATTATGCTAAGGACGCAGGAACACTATCATTGACTTGTTATCTTGTAAAATCAGACATAGAAATGGAGTTAGACAGAGACAATTTCGCGATGGAAAAGCGTTGTCAAATCAGCCACGTCTTAAAGTTCTAAAGCGACAAAACGACAATAAGCTAATTAGATTTATAGAATGTTTGAGTATAAGGTAGATGAATTCTAAACAATCATTCAAATCCATTAAAGAATGACAATACAGAACCAGAAAATACACCAAAAAATGCAATATAATCCATTAAATCCATTAAATGATTATTGCATCGTGACTGAATTATTATATTGTATTTTCTTGTTTTTTTTGTTCTTTATTGCCATTCTTTAATGGATTTGAATGATTGTTTAGAATTCATCTACCTTGTACTCGCACATTGTATAAGTCTAATTAGCTTATATTGTCATTTTGTTGCTTTAGAACTTTAAGACGTGGATGATTTGACAACACTTTGCCATCGCAAAATTGTCTCTGTCTAACTGACATAATCTATCCCCCTCTTGAATTGGCAAACCAAAACATGGATATTTAATGCAGAAAACGCTTTCATCTGCATATCTGATTTTACAAGACAACAAATCAATGATAGTGGTCCTGTGTCCTTAACATAATTTTCTGTACAGGCTGTAATTTTATTCCTATTTGGATGGAGGAATCACTTTTTGATTGGAGTAAAATTGTTATTACTTCCTTATATATTCTCTGCCATTCCACTCCATCACTCCAAGAATTTCCATGCCTTTCCACTCTACCGCCCATGTAATTCCATGTTATTCCATGCCCTTCCATGCATTCTATGCCATTCTATGCCATTCCATGTAATTCCATGTTATTCCATGCTTTTCCATGCATTCCATGCCATTCCATGTTATTCCATATCGTTCCATGCCATTCCTTGTTATTCCATATCATTCCATGCCATTCCATGTCCCTCCATCATTCCACTCCTTCATTCCAAACTCCATGTTTTAGAGATAGCCATTAATAGTTGTTTTGAAAAAGGGAACTTTAAAAAAGGGGATCTACAGAAGCTTTACTAGTTTACTTTATGTAATTTATTGACTTTGTACCATGAATCCTGTTTTGTCTGCGTGCAATTCTTGAATCTTCGTCCAATGTAAATGAAAATCATGAAACATCTTTAAGTGCTGGCCAAATTGCAGCCTTTGATCGACAGTTAGTATGCTGATAAGATAACGTGAGGTAAATATTCAAGGAACTCGACAGTCTGTTGGCGTTTGTGCCATAATTGTTTGCATTCCAGCCGAGGTAAGAAATTTTTGTGATAAAAATGTTTGTCATTTAGGGATTAGATGATGTAAATGGAGAAAACTAATTCAAAGAGAAGATGACAAGGTAACCTGAAATTTTTGTTGAGTTACTTCAGCCCAATTTCGTGCATTGCGGACTACTGATGAAAGCCAACTTAACTTTGTTTTCAGCCAGAGACAGTTACGGCGAGATTAGAAAATTATGAAAAGATGACAGCTCCAGTTTTAAAATTTTACGGGTAAATATCATTCATATTTATAGGAATGTGGGAATTTTCCAGATCGTGACCGCTAATATTCCCAGTGACACTAAATAACTCACAACTTTATTCGCTTCTCCAGTTTTTCTCGAAATTTGCTTCTCTCTCTAAAACTACTCATCTACGCTACGTCTTTTATATAAATTTCACAGAAGTTTCTAGATATCTATTGCTTCGTCATGATTACCATCTAAACAGCTAATATTCTATAATTGTAAATTTGCCTACGATGACGTAATGCTAGGAAACCTCTAGAAGTTACGCAACTTTTCTACATGAAAACGAGGCTAAAATTGTTATTGGGCCTAAGTCGAAGAAGATAGGTTCTGGAGAATTCTAAAGATTACTCTGTGGTTGTTTCTAAAGTATTCTGGAATGTTCGATAAACGTTCAATACTAAATTGCTACATATTGGAGGGAGTGTGGCAAGTAGTGATATTTTCCACACCCTCCCCCTATTAAAATGTGTTCAAACAGTTTTAATATATTTCCTCAACATTGATTATGTTGACTGTTCAATCTTCATCTTCTTCATACACTCCAACTCCTTTGATTTGATTTAATGCCTCTAGCTTTGCTCTCCTGGAAGGTCTTGGTTCAGGAATGAACTCTTTTGCGAGTGGATTCAACCTCACTGCTTCATCTTCTCCTCCTACTTCCATGTTGCATACAAGCTGCAATGGTCGTTCAACGATATTGCCATTACCGAGTCTCAACTTCAGTCCACGAACAACTTTGTCTTTGCCACAAACGTTTCCAACAACTCTCCCAAGTTTCCAAAATGACTTGTTCTTTGTGTCTTCTTTCAGTAACACGACGGCTCCAATGTTAGGTATGACACTGGCACCCCTTGTGTCGGAGGGCTGCTGTCTCTCTTCAAGTGCATGAAGATACTCATTGATCCATCTCTTTCGCAAGTGGTATTTGCTCTTCTGCATAAATGTGATTCTTCTTGTAAGCTGATCTCCTGGTATCTTCTCTAAGTCTTCTTCAAGGAGCACTTCTGGTTTTCCTCTTAGCAAAACATTTGGTGTGATGACTTGGTGCTCAAATCCTTCTCCTTGATAGCAGAGTGGTCGATTATTCATTGTACATTCCACGTCTAGTAAGACTTCCTCAAGCTCTGGAAAGGTAAGCATTCTCCTGCCTATCACCTTTGCAAGACTCCTCTTCATGATTCCCACTAATCTTTCAAAAAATCCTCCCCACCAAGCAGCACGAGAGAGGTTGAACTTCCATTTGATTCTTTGCGTTGCTAAGTAATTCATGAGGTCTTCATTTTTCCTCAGGGTCCTCAACCACTTCCTTGTCGCAACGAATGTTCTTCCGTTGTCACTCACCATTGTTTGTGGAGGTCCTCTCCTTGCCACAAATTCTTTCATTGCTCTCTGGAACTCAGGAGCTGTCAAGTCCTTGCAAAGTTTCAAGTGTACAGCTCTAGTACTTGCACATGTGAACAAGGCTACGTACGATTTTGCCAATGTCGACTTGTTGATCTTGTAGACGATGGGACCTGCAAAATCTACACCAGTGTATGCAAAAGGATCACTTAGCTGTGCTCTGAATTCTGGTAACATTGACTTCTCTGGGGCAGATAAGGGTTTCACCCTGTGCCTTTTGCAGTGAAAACAGTCATGAACAACCTTCTTTACTTGTGCTCGAAGCTTGGGTACCCAAAACGCTTTCTAACGTCACTCATAGTAATGCCAACTCCCCCGTGAAGCGTTTTCTTATGACTCTGCTCTATTACAGATATTACCAGCTTGTTGTTTCTCGGTAAGAAGATTGGATTGTATCCTGGAACTTTCCCATAGCATCTCCACACACCATTTTCGTCCTTCTTCAAGTCAATGTTCGACTTCAAATCTTCAGACTGTTGCGCCTTCTTGATCCAATATACCTCAGCCTCTGCAATTTCCTCTGTTGTCAGTATAGGTTCTTTCCTTTTGCCTTGGCACTTTGCTATGAACTTCATCACAAAGGCAGTAACCCGCAATGTCTTCCAATATGAGAACTTGTCTAGTAGCTCTGTAATGCGATTGGGTTCCATGTGTGCTTCATTCGCCAATAGCTGCTTGTCTTTCTTGGGTAGACTCTCACTCACTGCTTCTGGTGTTTCCTTAATTTCTGGTTGACTTGGCCATTTGCTTTCATTGTGCAGCCAATCTGGGCCATGAAACCACAATTTTCCAAGCTTGTCTGGAGCAGCACCTCTGGACCCCAAGTCACTTGGGTTTTCTTCTGTTGGGATATAATGCCATTGGGTAAAGTTGATATCTCTGATTGCCTTTGCTCGATTTCGTACGAATTGAGTCCACTTTCCATTTCCCTCTAACCAATGCAGAACTGTTGTGCTGTCAAGCCATCCGTGAATTTCTTCAATGGGATATTCTTCCATCACCATTCTCACATGATTCATCAATCTGGATAATGTATGAGCACCAACAAGTTCCAAGCGTGGGATACTCTTCTTTGGGGCAATTCTACTCTTTGCTACCAATAAATGCTGGCTGACATCAGATGTCGAGTAATATGCCACAATGTAGATTGCTGCTGAAACTGCTGATTTGCTTGCGTCTGCAAAGCCATGTAGCACCATTTTTGATACTGTCCCTGTAATTACGCTTCTGGGCATGGATACTGAAGGTGTTTTGGTTAAACATTTTATCCACCTTTGCCACTGTTCTCCAATTTCTCTTGGTACTTCTTCATCCCAGGCTAACTTTTGCAAACACACTTGGCTGTACAGGATCTTTCCAGTGATTATGACAGGTGATACCAAACCCAAAACGTCAAAAACACAATTTATAATGGACAGCATCTTCCTTTTAGTTAAAACTCTCTCGTCTGCCCTTTCGAGACACTTCGCAAAGCTGATTTTGAACTCATCTGTCTTGGTGTCCCATGGAATCCCCAGAATTTTTGTCTCACTTCCTTTTGTTTCTAGCGCAGCTTTGGCATACGAAAGCTCTTCTTCCTCCACTTCATTGTATGATGCAGTGTCAAGTTCTATTGGTGCATTTGTGTGCCATTTATGCAAATGAAATCCTCCTTCACTCATGATTTCAGTCGCCTCCTCTTTAAACTTCACCAATTCTTCTACATTCGTGCCACCAGATTGAACATCGTCTACATATGTGTTTGCCTGCAGATCCTTCACCGTTTCTGGATATTTCGCTTTGTACTGGTCAATGTGCTTCTGAAGGGTGGCTCCCAAAATGTATGGACTTGCAGCAGAACCGAATATCACTCTGGTAAATCTATACACCATCACCTTCCTTTCCTCAAGATTGTTGTACCAGAATAACCGTTGGGCATCTCTATCCATTGGATCCAATCTGATCTGCAGAAAGGCCTTCTTGACATCCCCGGTTATGCAGTACTTCTTCATGCGGTTCTGCAACAAAATGTCGAATATATGAGGCTGCAATGGTGGGCCAGTTTCCAAGCAATCATTCAACGAAGGTGATTTGCTACTTGCACGGGCTGAACAATCGTACACGATCCTCATGCGTGTTGATTCTGCTTCTTCACGGATGACAGGCTGATGGGGAACATAATGGATTACCTGACCAGAGGGCTTATCTGGTGCCTCTTCTAATATACCATCCTTGATTTGTTCTAACATCACCTCGTTGTATTCTTCTAGCTTGCCAAGCTTCTCCAACTTCTTTGTTGTATTGTGTAGTCTAGCCATTGCAAGGTCCTTGTTAGTTGATAAAAAACAATGATCGGGCTTCCAAGGTAATCTGGTCTGATAAGTTCCATCATCTAAGCGCTTGAGGTTTTCCTTGAAGGTTTCGTGAAACTCTCCATCGCTTTTCATTTCATCTGATAAGCCAAGGACTTCTAATGAACACATTTGCTGGAACTCGTCTTGAGTCGAAGTCAGGAAGAAACTCCTTTCTGTTCCAATGTCACTTCCGATTGATTTACCACTCAACGTCCATCCAAGCATTGTAAACTCCGCACCAGGGTCATGGTCAGGGTTAGGTCCTAGTACCAATGGCTCAGTTGTTCGGATTCTTTGGAAATCAGACGTTCCCAATATTATGTGAACAGGCAGTTTGTCTTCCTTGGCATTCTCCTCACTGAAACTCAGACATCTGAAACGGTCGTACTTCTTCTTGAGAGATTTGATCCTTGGGTTTGGCAAGTAGGTGAGTATCTCCTTTTCCCCGTTGATGCATGTCAGATTCATTTCAAAATCTTCTAGCACATCAGATGAAACCTTCACTTGGTAAATCTCCACTCGCCTGCTTACAGTTCCATACATTTGCTCTATGATTCTCTTCTCAATTCTCGATGGCTTCAGCTTTAGTCGTGTCAGAAGACTTGTACAAATATAGGAGCTCCCAGATCCAGAATCTATCATGATGCGCGCAGGTATGCCATTCACTCTTGCCACCAAGGTTGCATGGATCACTGTGTTTGTATTTATTGCACGCTTTCCCTGTTCTGCATCTGGACTTACTGCAGCTCGGACTTGAACACTTTCAGGTAACGTGACATCGCAGATTGATGTATGATGCTTTCCACTACATTTACCACATCCTCTTGACTTGCAGTTTGAAGCCATATGTCCAAATCCCGTGCAGTTGAAACACAATCTGTTTTTCTTCAGGATCTCTTTTCTTGCTTCCATATCTAAAACCTTCCTGCATTCGACACTTCTGTGATTCGGAAGTCCACAATAGACACAAACATTTGGTCTTCTTGTTGATTTTTGAGTACTGGCCAAAAGCATCTTGTCCCGCTTGTTCCGCCAATCTGCCAAGGGCTCACTTCTTTTCTTCGGAGTAGACAATGTGGCTCCAGCATCAGATTCTGGCAGAGGGTTTCGATCGGTGTATCGTCTTAGATGCTCCACCAATTGCTCCAGTTTCCACTCCTCCCATTGGTCATCCTTTTGAACCACAGCTTCCTTCACAGGGCCTAGCTTATCCATTAACGTATAAATGAAGCTCTGGGCCGTCTCTAATTTCTTCATTGTGACCAGTGTTCTGATTATTCTTGATAACTGATTGTAGAACACATGAATTTCTTTCAGCCTGTGGATGCTTGTAATAGCAGGTAATGCTTCTAATTCCTTGATCAGGGCTTTATGGATCTTTATATCTCGGCCATAATTTTGTTCCAGAATTCGCTTGGCTTCCTTGTATCCATCCTCTGTATGTGGTAACCCAAGGATATCTTCCTTTGGCTTCCCTGTTACCAACTCAAGCAGGTAGTTGAACTTGCTGATTTCTGATATCCCAGAACTGTCCACCTCCACAGTGAATTGGTTCCAAAAGCGCAGCCAATCCTTGTAGTCTCCTGTGAAAGGTGTTATGGTATACTTCTGAAGCTTAACTGATTTCGGCTTGGCATCTAAATCTTCGGATTTCCTTTTAGCCATTTCCAACTCCATTTCCAGCTTTCTTTTGTGCCAATCTTCCTTTCGCTGCTGCTCACGGAGTTTAGCATCTTCTTGTTCCTGTTCTCGTTGTTTTGCGATCCTTGTTTGTTCATCCATCAAGTGCCGTTGATACTCCATTTCTGCCTCTTGTTTTTGTTCCAGTTCTCTTCTTGTGTAATTCTCGAGTTCTTTTCTCAGTCTCTTTCTGACATCTCGGAATGCTCCCATCTCTTCTTTTTGCTTTTTGTTCCATGCACGTACTTCCTCGATTGTTTTTTCTTCACCGAGCATCGCTTCTGTAGTTTCATCTTTTGACATTTCCAGTTTCTTTATCATTTCCCCTACTCTTTCGTAAGCCAGTTCGATGTCTTCCTTCTCACCATCATCAAGAGTTTCTTCTATGTCTTCTAGCATTAGTTTTCCAACCAACATCTCTTTGCTATATTTTTCCATTGTGTCCCCTCGTGGTCGCCACTTTTAGTGTGGGGAATTTTCCAGATCGTGACCGCTAATATTCCCAGTGACACTAAATAACTCACAACTTTATTCGCTTCTCCAGTTTTTCTCGAAATTTGCTTCTCTCTCTAAAACTACTCATCTACGCTACGTCTTTTATATAAATTTCACAGAAGTTTCTAGATATCTATTGCTTCGTCATGATTACCATCTAAACAGCTAATATTCTATAATTGTAAATTTGCCTACGATGACGTAATGCTAGGAAACCTCTAGAAGTTACGCAACTTTTCTACATGAAAACGAGGCTAAAATTGTTATTGGGCCTAAGTCGAAGAAGATAGGTTCTGGAGAATTCTAAAGATTACTCTGTGGTTGTTTCTAAAGTATTCTGGAATGTTCGATAAACGTTCAATACTAAATTGCTACATATTGGAGGGAGTGTGGCAAGTAGTGATATTTTCCACAACCGCTTCAAAACATAAACAAATATGTGTCGAACCATACTTGTTGCGTGGTGCTCACATTGTCGAAGTCACCTCCACATTCTTAGGGTTCTATCTTTGGCTGAGGAATTGCAATAAAACCTGATATAAAAAACATCGAGTTTTAATTATGTCTTTCTACAGTTATTTAATCTTGGATATACGAGAGCGCCAGCCATCATCATTTTAGAGGGAAACAATCTAAAAAAAAACTTGCGAAAAGTATTGTAATGGAAAAGAGCCATACATATAAATGGAGTCATTCATTAATGGATATAAAGCACGTTCTTCCTCTTCCTTTTGCAGGAATTTGAACATTTTAAAATCCTTCCATGGTACTGAGTCCAATGTTATCTACCCTAAGATGAAGGATTACTTACAAGAATTCATGAAGAATTACAGATGAAAATTTTTTTACTTAATACAAATAAACAAACAACTTACAAATGTTTAGAGGTTTAGACTAGCTCATACATAAAAAATTATGAAGTTTTTATATCATATCACGTCATCATGCACTTACTGACTAAGCTTATAATATTAATGTCAAATGTTAATCGAGGGATTAATTAGGGAAAGCATTTGTATTCTATATTTTGGGGACACGCTTACCATAAGAATAATTTTTAGATGGTGAATTTTATGAAGCTGTATGCTATTGTCTCTCTTTTTCACTGCCTTCTGAAGCTTTATCTTTTCCTCTCAATGGTATTATAAGAAAGGGGAAGATTTTCCGCATGTATTTTAAAGAAGAAAAGTGGACGTTTCTTTCTTTCAATTCCCTATACGTATTCGAATACCCGACTAATAGCACTCCTCCTGTCCATTCATCCTTTACACAAAACAAAAGTCTAAGAGAGGAAAATAAAGAGATCTTCAGGTGACTCACGGGGAAGAAATGAAATTCATATGCATAGTTTACAAAAAAAGAAACATTTTTGTTTTGTATTGTTTTGCAGGGAAAAAACGAACATGAAAATGCAGAGAGATGAAAGAAAGCTAATCAAGTCCTAAATGTAGTGAGATTTATCGGTCAGTGAATATAACTTTAAGGGATTCGCAAATGTGTATTGAAATGCAATCATACATATAAATGGAGTCATGAAATGGAGTCATACATGTCAACTAGCAATCCACAATATGAAATCGAGTCAGTCGAGTTTTTCATGACAGTTCAAGATTTTTCCCTCGAGATTTAGCGATTGATATTTGGGAATTTCGTGACGAAACTCGACGATCGAGGTTGGAGAATTTTATGTATGGGGCCTTTTCCGCGAAGACAAAGTTGCTGATTCGATGCATTGGCAAAATGGGAACACAGCTTCGCAGAATGGTTAATCAGAATTAATTCGCTTGAACATGATTAAGAATATTTCTTTTCTTCGTTACTGACGATAATTGTTAAAATCTCAAGTTCTTATGGTCATCTGATAATGATTATTCGTTAGAATATCGACTACAAAGCTGGAAGATGCAACCCGGATATTTCCGTTTCTCTTGCTATCAGCCGTGTTCCTAGGTTTGAAGACCTGAAGAATGACCTAGAAAAATTCATTGATGAATTGATTCCAACTGTTAACAACTTGCATCTCAAGATTCTTCTGCTTTTGTACTTTGACCTTTCTCAAGTCTCCATCTTGGTCTTTGGAAATTTCCTGATACATTTCTTTTAAGTCCTCTTTGTCAAATGGCATTCTGAATTTCCAGCGTTATTAATGGACATTTTGAATGGTTTGCCTTATTTCTCTTTGCTTCACAATTTTTGTAAAACTTAAAAGCCCAAGCTGTTAACGTAGAGTTGTCCAATATGGTTATTTTCGGTGACGATTTGTGAGCCCATGAAAGCTACCATGCTGTAGACGTCGATTGAGGTAATATGGGAAATTTTGATGATTTATGCTTGGTTTTTGTCTTCGATAAGGTTTGGGGTTAGCTGCCATCTGACCACTGACGAACTCTAGTCTAGAAAAATACTCGTTTTTCTAGATATCACCTTTTTTGTATTTTGCTCAATAAAACCAAAGGCAACTGCCGAACAAGCTTGAGTACTTGAGTCAGCGAATATATGCATTTGAATAGCTTTCATCTTTTCACTCTATTTTATGATGCTTCTCAGAATTTTTATGTCTCGCTGTTATCTAATCCATTTATGCCGATTTGTCGCTTACTCTGAAGACAATTCTTTATCCCATTCATTTTTCTAGTTACAAGCTTCTCTGTACATATTTTTCCCTAATGTGAAAGATATTATTATGCCCAGAGGGTCAGAAACGCAAACGCTCCCCAAATAACTCAACATCTCTCGGTTTGTGACTGTTTATTCTTTATTGTTCTAATATAATGTAGTTAGATAGTTAGTTAGTTAGTTAGTTAGTGAGCATCAAAATCTGACTAAGCATCTAAATCTAAAAGTAGATAGTAAGCATCTAAATCTTTGCAAAAGCTCATTCTGTTGCGCAGTTATCTGACAACGATATATATATATATTTCATATATCTGACTCGAGTAGAGAGTGCCTATCCTGGCTATAGTGCTCGATATACGTGAGTATAGAGCAATTATAAAGCAGAATGAACACATTAAAAAACAGACATGTCCTTCTGTAACTCTGAGTTTCGCGTAAGCACGAAACTCAGAGTTACAGAAGGACATGTCTGTTTTTTAATGTTCATTCTGCTTTATATATATATATATATATATATATATATATATATATATGAAACAATTTAGAAGGTGAAACATATAAAAGACTGTTATTTGGAACGCGTTTCATCCGTTCATGCGGAATCTTCAGCCTAAGTAAATACATTTTATATCGCTAACAAATACATCGAAATTTTATTACAATTTGACGTCACATAAGATACAAGGTATTGTTATTGATGAAGAAAATATT
>JACTAT010000007.1:1919795-1985107 GCA_014526335.1 Chrysaora quinquecirrha | reverse complement strand
CCTGAAAATTTAAAGAACTTATACTACAAGAGAGAAAATAACTAAAGAACTTTTTATTGTTGAATAGTTTTATCACTGCAAACAATCAAGAATTACAATGACGGTTCCTTCCTCTGCAGTCGAAAATCACATAAATTGTACGTTACGCATGTATCAAATGTTTCCGTGAGGAGTCTCGAGCTTTGCTCACATCTAAGTGTCTCTGTATAGTAGTCATGAAACTGGACATGCAGTTAAAATTAAGGAACTATTAAGGAACTTTGGAACTACAATCGTCTCAAAAGAAGTCCAAAAATAAGGAACTTTAAGAACTAGGCCTTGAACTAGGTTCTTTATAAAAAAAAGTTTGTACTATTTAATTATTTCCAGTCAATTTTTAAACAAGGAGTACTCTCCAACCCGATGGCCGATCTTAAGGCCCTGGCCAAACGATCAAACATTGTTGCTCAAACATCTTAAATTTGCTTTAGAACAAATATTTGACCGTTTGGCCACGCCTTAAAACATTGCTGTCAAACATTTTGGAACAACAATGTCTTTGCTAACGCGTAAGCACAAACACCTTGTTGCTAAGAAAAGTTGTTAGATGTCGAATTGTTGCAAGTTGTTGAAGCTTGACAATAACAAAAGAAATGTTTGACAAGCAATGTTGGAAAGGTGGCCAAACGATCAAACATTGCTTGATGCAGCAAGCAAAATTTGTGGCCTGAGGTTTTTGAAAAAGTCCAAAAACATTTTTTGCTTGACGCACGCAAAAATGTTGAACGAGCAACGCTTTTGGACGTGGTCAAACGGTCAAACATTTTGCTTGACAAACAAATTTCAAATGTTTGACCAACAATGTTTGATCGTTTGGCCAGGGCCCAAGGGAAGGGAGCAAGGATAAAGTGAGGGTGGTACAGGATTCCGAATCACGGGAATAAAAATGTTTGCCATTCAAGTTTCCCTTTAAACAAATATGGCATATCAGGTTTCCGGATTAAAAATATGGTCAATCATGTTTCAAAATACACTTCACCACCCTCTAAAGTGTCCACCCCTCCCAACTATTAGCACCCCTCCAAATCAATGGCTCTGAAAGAAAAGATTCCCCAAATACTCCAGCTGGAGGTATGAGTAAATTTTTGATGATGATGATGATTTGATTCATGCGGTGGATCCAATACACGTAATTTTTTTTATAAGAAACCGATTTATAAGAAACCTAGAACTAGACACCCCAAAAGTTAAGAAACTTTTAGAACTAGGAGGATGGAGTTAAGAAACTTAAGAAATTTTTGTGTCAGTTCTCCAGCATACTAATTTCACATTTGTGGACTTAGTAATCAATTTTCAAGCATTTCCGTGCGATTTCTCACGCCAGCATGGCTAATTCTTTGTAATACAATAATATTAATAATTTGCTTGCTATATTCACGTTTTTTATGTTTTTTACTGCAATTTATTTCCATTAAATTAAGAAACTGTTAAGAAACTTTTAGAACTAAAATTGGGCCAAAAATTAAGAAACTTTTAGAACTAGGCCCCGAGCTAGGTTTCGCTCTTTTGTTGAAGACTTGCTTTGAGAAGAGAACAAAGGCCAGTTATGAATTATTATATATTAATTGTGTTGATTTGTATTTTGCAAGTCTGTAAGGAATGCCAAATGGTTGCTTTATTTCCGGGTTGTTTCATACATTCAAATAAAAAAGTTTCGGACAGTCAAATTTTCGGACAGGATTTTGTCCGAAAATTTAACCGTCCGAAGGATTAAAGATTTCCTGAAAACTTGTCAGAAACTTTTTTGAACAATCTGTGTTCATGGATATATGTACTTGCTTCAGATGCGTGTAATACCCCTCCCGTTTCCCTTTATAAATGGACGCAAACTTCCGAAATCTATGATAAAACAGTGGAAGATATTGTTCCTTGGAAAACAGAAGTTTCAGAAATGCTCTTAGAAAAGGAAAGGGTCCGAAAGTTTTTTGTCCAAAGTTATTTGTCCTGAATTTTTCCGTCAGAAATATTTCGCTATTACACGCTTTTTTTTTAGGAACCTACCTCAAGGCCTAGTTCTTAAAGTTCCTTATTTTTTGACCTCTTTTGAGGTGCATAATTGTAGTTCAAAAAGTTCCTTAATAGTTAATAGAATAAAAAATTGGAATGGAGAGGAATGCTTCTGCAAAATATGTCGGCCTTTCATCCAAAATCTAGGGTTCTTATAGAATGATTATGTTTCATGTTTTTATCAATAAGTTTTGATCGATTTTATGACATTTTATCACATTTTAAGCTAAAAATTTTATCACATGTATATAAGTTTTAAAGGATTTTATCTAGTATTTTAGATCAGTATTTTTTAAATAGTTGGCGTAAATTAGCTATAACTTTTAATTAATGTCTTCAGCTATGTAAAGCCAACTTAAAATAAATTTATTATTATTATTATTATTATTATTATTATTATAGTTCCTTAATTTTAACTGCACTTAACAATAAAAGAGAGACACTTGCATGTGAGCAAAGCTCGAGACATTCAAGGAAACATTTGATACATGCAGAGCGTACAATTTATGTGACTTTCGGCTGCAAATGTATGGAACCGGCTTTCTAATTCTTGATTATTTGCAATGATAAAAGTATTCAACATTCAAAAGTTCCTTAATGATTTAATCTTTAGTAGTACAGTTGACATCCGCTATCTCGAACTCTCAAGGGAAAGTGGAATTGATTCGAAATAGCGAATGTTCGAGATAGCGGATGCCCCATATAAATATAAAAAATTATAGTTTTTAAGTCAGAAAAGGAACCCCTGTTAACATGCAGGGTTACTTATCCCAAATTTCAGCAAACAAGTCTGGTATTTTTACATAGGAGTCAAAGCTCATCTGGTTTCATCCCTGCTATTGGTGAAATTGAGACATCTCGAAAGAGAACAGCTTCATCTATTGTATACATGGGCAGCATATCACTTAGCTGCTGCCATTCCCGCTCCGCTAGGCGAACGTATACATATTATATATTATCAGCCCGTCTCTTTATCCAGTTCGGCAGAAAATTTGGCAAAGTTCGAGAAAAAAGGAGGTTGTCCTCCATGGGAAATCGAAAATGGTTCGAGATAGCGAATGTTCGAAATAACGGAGTTCGAGATAGCGGATGATTTTCCTATACTAACACTTATACAAAAACGAGGGGAAATGGAAAATCGTTCGAGATAGCGAATGTTCGAGATAGCGGGCAGTCGAGATAGCGGATGTCAACTGTAGAAGTTCTTTAAATTTTCGGGCCTTCTACATGTAGGTTTCTTATAAAGTGGTTCCTTATAAAAAAAAAACGTGTAATGTATTCCGAAAAGTCACAGACGCACCTATCAACAACAAATTTCAACATGCAATCGGTCAGGCTCTGTTGTTTGTGTCGCGAGATTTCTAAACTTGTTATCAAAACCAAATTTTGCTGTCTAGGACAGAGGAGGAAGTAAAAAACTAAAACCTAGAATAAAAATGAAACTCGCTTACTTACAGGCACTTCGACACTTGCTAACACATTAAGGTAGTATTTTACTCTCTTCTGCGGCATAGAAGGGCATAGAAATCTTCTTCTTCTCCAGACCTGCAAATTACAACAGTGTACAGTTATGAACGGTTATGAAAACCGTGTTTTTGATCTTTATTTTCATGAACGACTCTTTTGTTAGATATTCTCTGTTTCACAGGCACGAATTTGCATGTTTACTGTCCAAATGGAACGTTCTTTTGATTTTGGGCTTTATGCAAGAACAGTTCAGTAAGCCTTCAGCCACAGAAATGATAATACACAACAAATAAAACTAAGGTCTTGACTTTTATAACTGAGATTCCTTACTCATCGCCATGGGAAACTCAACATAATATTTTCGCCGATAATCACTTATAACTAAGAAAAGTTAACAAAAATGTACGATTATAATGGAAGATTAATCTACTTTTTATAAGAAAAGCAAAGTAGAATTTATATATTTAATAACAAATCAAATAAAACAATAAGATGAAGATAAAAGAAAATTTAAGAAATTTTAAAACAAGAATCCAGCATCATGTCCTGAGGCAAACCCAGCAATTCACAAGACTTCATAAACAAAACTCAAGAAAATAAAAAGAAAATAGGTCTATTGGAGCAATGGTCAAAACTTTCAGGAATATGTACTCGAGATATAGGCCTAATTATTATCTGGAAACGTTTTTGACACTCGACTATGCACTATCTGTATCCTTAATCTGAATATCGTTAACAGTTCTTAATACAACATGAAATAACATTAATAGAAAAAATTACATTTAATTACACCATGAATTACATGACTCACAATCAAGAGATGTTGTTGATGAGGGTCTCGCAGACAGCAGCAAACATCAAAATAATAAACTTTTATTTTCCTGCAGACAGTGTTTTCATAACAATGGAATTGCAAAATAAATAAATAAAACTACTGAGATGTGCGTTGAATAGCCTGCATACGTTTTAATTCGATCATGGGAAAAATACGATGTTTTTATTTTTCTGGACTGGATTTTGATTTGCGTCAGAAATAAATGATTTAAAATTCCAGACCTTTTCAGCCTTTTCAATGTCAATGACCTTTTTTCAAACAACAAAAGTGAATTACTGTAGACGACAACATTGAACTGCAAAGCCACAAGGGCTACGCCCATTCCCATGCCCGCGCAAAAATTGACAACATATGCTCTGGTATCTATGTTAATTCTACAGCGATAACAAGTTTGAACATTTATAAGGGATTTGGCCGTGTAAAATGATCGAGGGTGTAAAATTTCACCCCAGCGATTTTTCACGGCCAAATCTTTTATAGAAGTTGGTGCACAAGCTGGTGCACAAAGTTGCAAAAGCCTTGCTTTGGTGCACAAATTAAAAGCAAATAACTTGTTTTTTGATGCTACTTTTTTGATGCAGTGAATGAAGTAAAGTTATGGAAGCTGGAATTGTGATAGTTATTTATAATAAATATGAAAACAGCCAATCAATTATGAAAACAGCCCCTGGAACTCCCTAGATGTAGAACCTCCAAATTTTCGATTGTCGTCTAAATCACATCATAACAGATTTTACGTTCTTTTTCCTAAAAAATCTAACAAACTTGCTGAAAAAAAGGCATCAGTTTCTTAAAAATAAAGTAAAAATGGTCATTCTTAGCCATTATCAACGCTCCAAATTCAAATTTTTTCTGGGGGGTGCATGCCCACAGACCCCCCTAGACAGTGTTTTAGGTTGGCTGTTGTTCTTAATGTTCTTAAGCCCTAAAGCAATTCTAGCTACCCAATTTTTCAAAATCCATGGCTTCATGCCCCTTGACCCTCCTAGGTATATCGGTCAGAACGAATCTACCTTTCCATAAAGGATAGATTATTACTGCTGAAAATAGGTATCCTGCTTCTTTAAAGCGAAAGTAAAACTGTCATTTTTAGCGATTCTAGACGTTCCAGATTCAAAATTTTTCTGGGGGAGCATTCCCCCAGACCCCCCTAGAAGGTGCGTCGACGCACTCCGCTGGCTTCGCCAACGGTGCACAAACCCTGGTGCACAGAACTGGGCCCAAATCCTTCTGTC
Organism: Chrysaora quinquecirrha; assembly: GCA_014526335.1. Classification (NCBI taxonomy): domain Eukaryota; kingdom Metazoa; phylum Cnidaria; class Scyphozoa; order Semaeostomeae; family Pelagiidae; genus Chrysaora; species Chrysaora quinquecirrha. Next base: position 1,979,524 of record JACTAT010000007.1, on the reverse strand, counting down.
CGGTGCACAAAAACATTACTTTCCATACTGGGTTTTAGGTTTCAAGGAAAAATGTACGCTTGACGGTTTTGGCTCAAAATTGGCGGTTTTACGGTTGTTGATGACCCCCCCCCCACCCCCCTGTGACTCACCCTCAAAACACGATTCCAGAAATACATGTATTTTTTCTAGTAGGTATTTTAGCTGTGTTTTTTCAATAAACGAAAATTCATCCACGTCAAGAAAGACTGAATGAGGATAATAAGAAAATAGATCATATTGAGCGAGCATTCTACAACGGAAATGGTGTTGCCTTCAACCTCGTAGAGCTCAACTAGGAGTCTTGCGATAAATTTCTACGGTGTGATTATTCACAACAAATCTCTTGGCGAATTAAAAGAAAATTGCAGAGAGAATGAAAGTCCTGTTTTTGGTGTGACGGATGTGAGTCTGTGAAGCAAATACTCAAAACTTGTCTACCAGCCCCAGGAAAATCGGTTGCACGTTTATAATCAAATTAAAGAACTAAAAATTAACTTACAAAATCCGTTCTTTGAGCTTTGCTGGAAAGATTCAAATACCCTCGAAATAAATACGACTTGTTTTTCTCTGTCAAATTCAAAAACAGGAAGATGTAGTTCATTGGAAGGAGCCTTCTCGCTGTTGTTGTTTCTTCTTTTTGCAATTTGCTCATTGAACTGTATCTCTCTGGTCTTATAACAAACAATTGATTGCAATTAAATGTAGTCATGCATAAAAATTTATCAATATTGTTCATTTTTTGAATAAAATTCAATGAATGGTTTATTTTCACATTATTAAATGGATTATTCTAATTCAAAGAGTGAAGAAACAAAGTTCGTACCATAGAGTTGGCTCGCCCAAGTTGGATTGGAGATTTTTTGAGGTGTTGGCAAAATGGCCTTGCGATGGGGGCGCACTTGCCCCCACTGACATTCTGATATGTATTTTGTACCCAGTTCTTGCTGGATGGGGTTCTTGTTTTTAGCGGACTTCTGAAACTGTGCGCTTTGGCTCTTTGGTCAGCTAAAGCATTAAAGGGCCAAACGGCAAAGAAAAGGAGGCTGTTTGTTGGTGGTGAAAGTAAAACAGAGCAACGTTGCCCATAAAACCACGACGGATTCAGTCGACAACAACAACAACCTCTTCTAATTTGTTGTTGTGTTGTTATGTCATGAACATCAATTTTGTCATTTGAATAAAACCCCCCGGGGGGGGGGGGGTTATTTCATTGTTCAAATGACTAGACGTACCGCTCAGTTTTTCCAAACCAACCCATGTCTAGTAATAAATTCTGTTTCTCGTGGTACCCATGTATAGAAAAAACAACTAATTTTTTTACCCATTAGTACCAATATCTCAAATGTTTGAACCGAATTTAACGCCTGGGAGAACTCTAAATGCGGTGAAAAGGCATTTGCGCTAAAAACTAAAACGCACTTTTTCATCAGGCTTTTCAAAGCAATGCGTGTCTAAAACTATTTATATATTTTACTACCCATGTGTAGAGATTTTTTACGAAAAACCAACCCATATGTAGGGAAATTGGCGCTGAAAAAGTTACCCTTTAGTTCGGCACGTCTAGTATAACGAACAATGGAAGTAGCGAAGTACCCCCCCTCTCCGGGAATTAAACCCCAAGAAGTAATTGAAAAATAGAAATACTCCCTTTGGACCGGTAATGGTTCTTTCTTTTTTCGCACTTTCAATCTGTCATGCAGGTCATACCGCACGCACACGACTGAATATCTATCAGTCAGCTAGCACATCTAGCCCATTGAAAGTGGAACAACCAACAATCTCAATTCTACAACGGAAGGTTTAAAGGGAATCATTACTCTGCATCTATCACATTACTGCAAGATAGTCCTCCACATTACTAAACATCCTCCACGTTACTGATGATAGCCCTCCACATTACTTCAAGACATCCCTCCACATTACTGATTATATTCCTCCACGTCACCGATGATAGCCCTCCACATTACTTCAAGGAAAAAAGCCCCCCACATTACTCCGCATCCATATCCACCGCATTACTGCAAGATAGTTCTCCACATCACTGATCAACGTCCACATTACTGCAAAATAGCCCTCAGCCTTACAGATGATAGCCCTCCACATTAATCCGCATCCTCCACATTTCTGATGATAGCCCTCCACATTAATCCGCATCCTCCACATTACTGATGATAGCCCTCCACATTACTAAACGATATCTCTCCACATTACTGATGATATCCCTCAACGTTACTCCGCACCCTCAACATTATTGATGGTGTATCCCTCCACGTTACTGATGATTGCCCTCCGCAGACCGCATTACTGCAAGATAGCCCTCCACATCACTGAACAACCTACACATTACTGCAAGATAGAACATTGAAGATAGCCCTCCACATTACTTCAAGATAGCCCTCCACATTACTCCGCATCCTCCACATTAATGATGATAGCCCTCCACATCACTAAAAGATAGCCCTCAACGTTACTGCAAACATCCCTCCACATTACTGCACACCCTCCACATTGCTGCAAAACTCCGTCCACATTTACTGTGACCCCTCCACATCACTGCAAAAAGGCCTCCACATTACTGCACACCCTTCACATTGCTGCACAAGTCCGTCCGTCCACATTACTAAACATCTTCCATGTTACTGATGATAGCCCTCCACATTACTGCAAGATAGCCCTCCACATCATTGAACAACCTACACATTACTGCAAGATAGAACATAGAAGATAGCCCTCCACATTACTCCGCATCCTCCACATTATGATGATAGCCCTCCGAATTACTGAAAGATAGCCCTCGATGTTACTGCAAAAATCCCTCCACATTACTGCGAAAATCCTCCACATTACTGCGCATTCTCCACATCACTGAAAGATAGCCCTCGACATTACTGCACACCCTCCATATTGCTGCAAAACTCCCTCCACATTACTGCGCCCCCCCACATCACTGAAAGATAGCACTCAACATTACTGCAAACATCCCTTCACATTACTGCACTCCTTCCACATTGCTGCGAAACTCCGTCCAAATAACTGTGCACCCTCCACATCGCTACAAAAATCCCTCCACATTACTGCACACCTTTCCACAACATTGTACAGACAGACAAAGACCTTACCTAGGGTGCTTCTGCTGTGTATTCGTATTTGATGGCAAGGAAACTAATTGTCAAAGAGCAACATTGATGGATTCAAGCTCGTGTTCTGGCCTTACTAGCTATGTATTATGTAGAGGTCAAAAAAGCAACCAAGACCAAGAAATAAACAAACAATTTGAAGCCAATTGATAATCCCAAAATACAAAAATATCATTAAAAACAAATAAATACTCACGAAAACTGGACTCGAAAATGATTAGATACGTAGGAAAACTGGATATGTATTGTGTTATAAAATTCACAATGCGTGCATATTGCCGTGCATAGCCTCGTGTGCGTGCATACCACGTGAATATTACAGTGCGATTAAGATAAAATTAATATGATATTATATTTCAAAATGCAAAAAAGGCATTATAAAAGCATACCGATTGTACATACATATAAAAAGAATTTTTTAAAAATTATTCTCGCTCATAAGAGGCATACCACTCCCCTCCCCGACTCAATGTTGGTGAAATTGATGTTGCCAATGTTCCCAGCATTGAGTACGGGGGAGGGGGTCTAATAACCCAAATATGTCATGATACGTTTTTAAAGTAAAACATATTTATAATATACTGTCGCCAATATTTATGGCGATGATTGTAGGTTTTTGACGCAAGATAGGTTTTGTTAAACTTGTTTCTGCTAAAATGTTCTGATGAACCAAAGTAAGGAAACCAAACTTTCACCTTCTTCAACAGACTTTCAAATAAATATGTCATTTAAGCTTAGAATGTGATAAAAACGGTTGAAAGTTTATTTTTATGAAGCTATTTTCCTTTATTTTCATAAGATAAACTAAGTGCCTTTTACTTTACAATTTTAGATCCTTTGGGTTTCAGGAGGGGTAGTGCGTACATGACGACACCACTGGCTTCACCCTCCGAATTCTTATTTACCAAAGTCGATAACGATCTCGATAACGATTTTCGCTTCGCCTTCAAATATATGGATTACAAACTGTGGACTGAACGTACCGAATAGGCTCTGTCGCATATTTAGAAATGGGGGGGGGGGGGTCAAAAAAAGACTCACTACAGAAGTCCCACTATGTGTTGCTCGATGTCAAAAACCTTGGCAGAAGTCCTTTGCACAAATTATTATTATCAATTAAATATTAATAATCCATTTACCATCATCATCAATTTCTTCAGCAAAAGCTGATTTATCTCCATCGAATTCATTTAAAAGTTCCACGCTGTAACATTTTCTTTTCATTAATGTTGGCGACTGCTGTAGTGGTTCTACTTCTTCAATAATTTCTTCTGCGTCTGTTTCAACTGATACAGTTCTCAAATGCCCACTTGATTCACTTGACAACCTTGCCTTTCGCAGTTCATTCAGCTTCATCATAGACCTCCTTCGTTCTTGCTCAGACTGAAATTCCAATTGGAAATCTCTCTTCCTTTCTTCCACCGGTATTTTCATCTTATGATGTGTTTCCATGTCAATCTCAATAGTCTCCAATTTCCCACGTGACAAATCTCCATTACCATTGGTTAATTGATTCTTTCCTCCACCAATCACATCTTCTTCGTATAACAAATAATCATCAGTATCGTTAAGATCGTCTTGTTCCAGCCTGTTCCTCTTTTCGAATTCCCAGTCAATTGATATGGTTTGCAACGGGGATTTCTTCGGGCTGCGTGGTCTGGTCTTTGAAGGTGTGCTTGTTTGGTTATCTTCAAATATGGGAGCCATATCATCTTCTTCATCCAAGAATTCTATGCTGTACGCTCTTTTCTCGTGTAGCGATGCATCTTCACCGTCGATATCAATATCAATCATCTGCGGTCTCAATTCCAGGCTTACCTCGCTTTCAAGATAATCAGGTGGTTGCTCTTGCTGGTCAACGAAGACTTCTGAGCTGATGACGTCATCTTCAATGTAATCATCGTATACTGGAACCACGTGGTTGTCTCTCTCGTTCAAAAATTCAATACTGTAAGCTTTGTTTTGTTTCGACAATGGTAAACCCTCATCTCTGTCATCACCATCATCAGCATGCATACTAACATTGAGGGTTTTTAATTTTTGACTTGGCGTTCTCGCTTTTTTCTTTCTGGTAGGTCGTGGATCACTTACTTCAGTATCAACGTAAACAAGTCTTCCTTCCCCCTTTTCGATCTTATTAGAAATAGTTTCATAAGAGAAAGCAGATCGTTTATCTTGACTATCATCAAGAAATTCAATGCTGTATGATCGCTTTAGATTGGTTCTTTCATCTTCGTCGTTATCATCATCATCTTCAACTGTTGTGGACGCATGTTGCACATCAGAGTAGACAAGGACACCTTCACCTTTGTCAATTTTATAAGAAACAATCTCAGAGGAAAATGGTTGTGTTTCATCTTCTTTCTCATTGAGGAATTCAATACTGTATGAGCGTTTTAGTGCTGAGCTTCGATTGTCCTGACTTGAATTGACGGAGTATTCAGATTCATCATCATAATCATCATAGATTTGTTGACCATCGCCTTGTTCGATTCGAGATGCAATCTGTTCAGATGACATTGACTGCTCATTATTTTCATTGAGAAATTCGATGCTGTATGATCTTCTAAGCAGACCAGGCTGAACCTCTTGGTCCCCTGTGATATCTATATCAGTTTCAATCTCCTTCACATTGGCCTTCTCTTCATAAGAAAGAGTAAAATCAGCTGACAATGTCAATTTCGATATTTCGTTATTTGCTTCATTTACAAATTTAATCTGATATCCTGAGATATCTTTATTTTTCTCTGATACATCATCCAATATAGCATCCCTGCTTTCGACTTTCTCTGTATAATGCACTGGTCTACGGTTGACACTCCGTCTTGTGGCTGGTCGCAAGTAAATCGTATGGCAATAATTATAATACCAATTCTCTGTGTTCTTTATTGATATTCTATAACAAGGCTTAAGAAACACTAGGCACTTTCTGCTGATGCAATGCTGCATCACTGCGACATGTGTTACTGCATTTGAACGGTATCTTATGTACATTCTTGGTTTCTTCACCAGATAAACAAGTAGTTGTTTGCTACTTTCCAGTTCAATATCAACAAATGCATCCATAGCTTCATTAGCAGGAGTAGGCCCTTCTTCTTCTTCTTTCTCATCAACGAGCTCAATGACAAGAAAATCATCGTCACTTCCATCGTCATCATCATCTTCACCTTGCATCCTTTTCTGAGCAGGGTTACTTTTGCCATCCTGTTCTATTTGCAAGCTTAGATGCTTTGCTTTGGGGTCATTATTATTCTGTTTCGATAAGTCATGACTGATGATTTTTTCCGATCCAATTATTTCAATATCGTATATATTTTTCAAAGTCTCCATTCTGAAATGAAAATAAGCTATTATGAAAATAAGCAACAGCGAAAACAGACAAACTGAAAAAAGCTGCGATAGTTTTAGCTTTTTTGATTCAGAATTCAGAGCGAGTGTCAAATCACTGGAAGTCTCGTATGTCGCTAAAAAACTTATTATTTTCATGAATATCTCCTGGAAATCTTTACGCCTTCTTGACAAGTGAAATGCCTTTTGGCTGTTGTTGTTTTAGTTAACTGAGATTAATCTTACACGAAATGACAGGCACAGTTGTAAAACTTGAAGGTACTGTGGCGTTGCAGTCTTATCCAGCTGGCTCGAGGTGTCGGAAGCTCAGCGAGGTCGGGGTTCGAGCCCCAGCTACGGTGGCGTCACAGCCAGGATCAAGGTCTTGACAAGTTAACCTTCTAGTACTGAGATCCTGGGGAGTGGCGCCAAATAGATCATTTGACCTTTACTTTCATCACTTTAGTTCCAGTAGAACGTAATGGCTAATGCACAAAACCAGAAAGTGCGAGAATACATGTTAAATACTCAAAGCTACTGTAAAAGAACAGAGGACCAATAAAACAAAAGACACTTAAAGCATCAGAGCACATATACAAAAGTATGCGCCACTTTAGAAGAGGGAAAAAATGCCCAGATTTGATGGGGGGGGGGGGGGTTGAAAGCCCTGGCGGATTGGTGTATTTTGTTGATTACAAGATGCGGATTTTGTATTCATCAGTTTTAATAAACGGATTTTCGTATCTTAGTTTCTTGTCGGAGCACGTATTTTTCCGATAATTCGGACCCTTTTTGCCCGGAGCAGTCTCAGAGCAGAGCAGAGAGAGCAGAGTAAAACGACTTCGTGGAACAATTTCATCAGACATCGAAAATTAGCGGATTTTCGTATTTGTTCATCAAAAGTAGGCGCATTTGCGTATTTCAATACCCCCCTTTCAGCCCCCTCCTGAGGGGTTGCATATCACATGGGCGACAAGAAAAATTGGCATTCCACAAGGATCAGACCTTGGTTCCTTTCATTCAACAGATTTTGTTTTCTGTGAACTCGTTAAATTTCGATCTTATAAGAACTGTAATTCATTCTTTTCTTCTGTACGCGAGAGTTGGACACACAGCCCAAATCAGCAGGGAGTTTCTGCGTTTGAAATGAAATGTTATGTAGTACATGAGAAGACTTTGGCGTAACATATCGTGTCCTAGACTGATTACCTGAGTCGTAGTTATCGCTATTAATACAGGCTAGGACTCGGTTTGGTATTAGTCTCGGTCTGATGAGCGATAACTGGGACTCAAGTAATAAGTCTAATTGTGACATCAGGAGGAATAGCTCAAAAAGAGAAGACATACAGAAACAATCCCAAGAGTTGTTGGTTCTTGTAGAATGCAAGAAGAAGAAACTCCACTGGCTTGGCCATGTTTCTTCAAGAAGGCCGGGAACGTTGTATTGGCTGCTTGTGCACAGGATAAAACATGGCGCAGTAGAGGGAGAAAGAAGACAAAGAAGGAACCCGAAATTCTGGATTGCCCCCGGCTTCAGGGCATCTTTTAACATACTGAGTGGTGGGGTAATTGCCCCACCAGGCCCCATCGGCTGCCCCACCACTGATCATTGAAATCCCGGTTTTGCCCCACCAGTGATGGGCCCTTTTGACATAGGTATTATCAAAATTTAGTTCAATTTTTGGAAAAATTGGTGCATGATGCGCATAGATTAGGCAGAAAAGTGTTCACTGATTAGCTGTAAAAATGTTTATCAGTTTTTGCTATACAGTAAAGTAAATAGATATCCATTCAGACTTAGTTCTGTGACTTGCAACAGTTGATGATCGATATCAATGGCGAAAAGCACCACACGCAGGGCCTATTTTAGCGTGGTTTTTCCCTCACTTTTTGGTCTTGAAAATCAAAAGTGTTGTCTTGGAAATCTGAATGTGTGGGGTGTACTTTTCTTTTGAAGCGAAGCAATATTTCTAGTTACCAATTGTCCGTGTTCTTTTATAGAGTTACGTACAAGTACAACAGATGAATCCGCAGGCTCACCTCACCCCCCTAGCTACACCCAGCTTTTTTCAAGATTTTGGGGGTGTGATTTTGTTGCTCTGAGCAAAAATACCTAGTTTAACTTGTTCATTCTACAAGTGTTACTGTCTTTCTTTCTCCAAAAACATAAAAGCTCTTGTGATGGATAGCGAAACGGTGATGTTAAGGTTCAAGTTATTTCTGATAACATAGTTTTCGAAAACTAATACGACAAACCACCAATCTAAGGAAATCTGCAGATGTTATTTTGGAAAATTTTCTGGGGGAGCATGCTTCTGACCCCCCTTGATAAACACACCTCCAGTGCGCTGTGTGACTTTAGCGCAAACACCCTTGTGGTCTTGGGAAATTTCCTTAAAATATGCCCTGTGTTAGGAGAATAAGTTCATGGGAATCATATTTGTATACTTAGAAGGCATGGGCCCTTTGAAATTTTTGGCCCAGCAGTCAAAAATCCTTAAAAGATGCCCCCTGCCCGGCTTCCTCTATTTGTCAGATATAAAGGTCAATCACGTGCTTTGAAACAATAAAATTTGATCTCTAAGAAACTGCTAAGAAAGTTTCAGTACCTTGATTCTCCAAAAATTAAGCAACTTTTTGTTCTGGAAAAAGTCTTAGTTTCTTATAAAATAAAAAGAGAGTAATGCAGTTTTACCACCCTGTAGTTAGAAATGGAAATACAACATACTTTTGTAGTTTTGTTGTGTCCTATTATGTTGAAATTCTAGGAATGCAATTAAGAAACTCGAAGGGGAATTTGACATTCAATTAATTCTATCAAGTGAGAAAATTAATTTTCAAAAAGCAATTTGTGGAAGAAATTAACGAAAACGATACAGTACACCAAAATACCTATGTACTTGAGGAGAGAACACAAAAGCAAGCCAGATTTGATGGGCGTTTCCCTCCCCTAGCCTAAATACTGTAATGCACACGCTGTTTTTCTTATAACAACACCTTCAATTTCAGCTTGCCTATTTCTTATTTTTTAAGTCATTTTTCACCAATTTATCACCCTCCCCCCAGCCTTCTCAAAAACATGTTTAAAATGCGTTTTCGAGCAAGGGCTTCATGAACTTTTCTTGTGTGTATCTCAAATAGTTTTGGAGATAGCAAAACACTCTCATCCAAATTCCAGTCTGGTGTTTCTTATGAAGGTTTTTCTAATAAGAAAAAAAAGTGAAGCAGAATTTGCTGTGACGCAGTACTAAGAAATTTTCAAAGGCAGGGTTTAACGTTGTAAATTTAAGATGACTAATTAGGATGACCGAGATTCCAACTTCACAGAGCTAATATTTATTGACAGACTTATACATATCATGCGAATTCTCGTGATCCATGGCGTAGTTACAATTTATATGTGCGCGAGTGGGTATTTATTGACGTAGATATATCGAACGTACACTTAAGATCATAACCAGCAAGATACTGTAACATACATTATGCATAGTTTTTTACGAAGTATTTTATTGTTGTTCAAGCTGTTCCTGCTACACTACAAAGCGTAACAAAATTTACACAGGTTTTTCTTCACAACAAACTGGTTTATTACAAATATTGGTCATAAAACGCGATGAATTTGATAATTTCATTTCAGTCACATCATACCGAAATGTGGGCGAAATGTACAGTAGATGAAAAACAAATGAGCAAGGAACTTAAATCCACAGATCATTTAAGTTTGCTTGCAGATTGAAAAACTTAAAGAGTTGATCTTTGAAATGGATCAAAACAAATAAAATGCAGAAGTTGCAAGGAATATACAAATTATTTGACTTACCTAAAATACTCTGATTCCTGTTTGAATTCAAATATTTCAAAAACTCAGGCGCTCCTTTTTACTTCTTTTCTATCCAAAACTGCTAATCCAAAAACCAATAAAATTCTGGGCCGTCTGATTGTGTTTGGAAGCTGCGAAGTTTTGTGAATGTTTTCAGATCTTTGACTTTGAAATAATGATGAAGGTCGCCAGTGAGTCAATAAAAACAATGCACAATTTCAAAGAGAGAATTAAAACGACTGATGAGGCTTTCTCATTTCTTGATAATTACATGAGAGTCACCATGACTACTTCAATAAAACATAGACATCAAACTGGGTTCAAAAACATCACTACAGGGTGAATAATCATTGTTTTCGCTATTTTTAAACCAAAATATTGTTATATCATTCTTGTTTGGGTTGAAAAAGTCACGAATATTTAGAGAATAACATGGTATTATAGAGCATTTTCAGAAAATTTTCGACTTTTCAAATTTTCAGACTTTGTTTTCATTTCAAAGAAACTCGTTTTGTCATTAAAAATTTCATATCCGATTAAGTTGTACACAAAACAAAATACAGACTAATCCATAGAGCATCCTTTGGCTTAAAATCTATAGACAAACAAACACTGTTTGCTAAATAAAATAAATAATAAAGAAATAAAGATCTTTGAAATCATCATCAACTTCCCAAAAAAGAAACCAAATGCTCAATCAGAGCTCAATCAAAACTAGCAAGTATCAGAATGGAGGGAAAAAGGGGAGATCGGTAAAAGACAACTGGATTACCTTGCTGTCCATGATAAGCTTAAATAAAAGATTGAATAGAAAAACTTATGTATTATTTGCGGATGCAGAAAAATGTTTTGATAAATTGTGGTTAGAAGATTGTTTGGTTGATATGAAGAAAGCAGGACTAAGGGAAAGAGAAGTAGAAATGATTTATAAGATGAATCAAATAGCGAATATTAAAGTAGAAACACCAAATGGGGTAACAAACGAGTTTGAAGTAAAGAACATCGTAAAGCAAGGAACAGTATTTGGACCGAAATTATGTTGCTGCAGCACAGAGAAAGTCAACGAAATGAAGAAGTTTCCGGCATCAGTAATATCACCTGAATTGTATATAGGAGCCCTAGCGTATGTAGATGACATTATGGCGGTTGGAAATAAAAGAACGGTAGAAATTGCTGGTGAAAACTTAAAAGAAATGGAAGAAGATAAAAAGTTCACATTCAATTTAGACAAGAGTAAATATATGGTAATAAACACAGGAAAAGGGACAAAGGAAGAGCTAAGTATCGAACTAACAAAGGGAAAAGTTAAAGAAGCAAGTGAATATAATTATTTGGGAAACTGGATAACAGCAAACGGAAATTTAGATCGACAGCTGAAAGAGATAGAAGGGGAAAATGACAGGAATAGTAAAAGAAATAAAGAGAATAGGAAATGAAGATAAATTAGGTAAATATAGCACAGAAGCCCAACTGTTAATGTATGAAAAGACAGCGATTCCATCAATGATATATAATCTAGAATGTTGGCCAAATATGAGAGAAAAGGACTGGGAAAAGCTGGAAAAGATACAAGCGACATCTTTGAAAGCCATATTGAGAATGCCCAAAACAACTCCGTACTGGGGTATATTAAAAGAAACTGGTATATGGACCATAAAGAAAAAATTTTATATGCTAAATTGATGTTGTATCAAAATATTATACATTCAGATGAAAATAGGTTAGCTAAGCAAATAATAAAGGAACAGGAAAGACAAGACTATAAAGGAAGTTGGATGTACGAGTTAAAGGAAATGGCGAGAGAAAATGGAATAGAGCTTGAAAAAGCTAATAAAATAAAAAAATCTGAGTGGAAAAAGATGATAAAAGAAAAATTATTGAAAAAAATAAGTGAAGCGTCTAATAGGAAAGTGAATGAGCAAAAGAAACTAAGGCATCAAAGAGGTGATAAATTTGAAAGAAAGAAATATGTATCGGAAAGAGGAATTAAGGAAGTAGCCGATATGATGAGAACAAGGTTAGAAATGTGGGACATTGGGAATAACTTAGGAAAAAACAGACAGTGCATATATTGTAAATGTGAAAAGGAAACAGTAGAACACATTACTGTTTGTAAAGAAATCAAGAAAAAAATGAAGAGAGAAGCGAGCTGCGGTTGGGTTAAGAATGGAAATATCAATGATTTGAAAGACATAACGACATTCATAAAAGAGTACATCCAAAAGAGAGAAGACGATGTTGAAAAAGGACGAAAGAGTATATGAAAAAATAAAGAAAAAGAAAAAAGAACAAAAAAGTAGACTAAGAATCATTGTTAAAAAAAAAAAAAAAAAAAAAACAATAGCCTCGCATTCTCCGGTTTGGAGTTAGTGCTTACTGGGAACAGTAAAGCGGGCGATAAAAGATTCAAGATTCAAGATTCAAGACAATGTCAAATGTGTATGTCCACCTTAATCAAGGTGGTAAACAATACGATATGTACGACAACAACGACAACAACAATCAGTGGAGCTGGAGATGTTAGCGCGAATGCAACTAAAATTTGCCGCTAATTTATCATTCCTTTTTCAAGATATCAAAAGGCTACCAGACCGATATAAAGCTGCTAAAAAAGCCGGTAAATCATATATAAATAGTTGTATGTTTTCTTACTGCTGAATTTCTGCACGTGTGTCTCTAAAACCGGTCGTGCGTCGTGACACTTTTTCTTCCGGGCCTAAACTCAATAAAAGGAGCCTGTTGTGCTGTCTGTTGTGTTGTCAGAAAAAACAAGCAATATGATATGCCAACAAGCAATCTTTATTTGTTAACGCAGGTCAAGGGTTCTGGCAGGGTTCTTTCTTAGATATTTCATGTTTTCAGTACCACAACTTTCTTGTGACTTTCTTAGCAAAAATTTTGGAATACAGTATTTCTAAGAATGCACAGTTTAAGGCACTGTATACATTGCACAAATACCACGTTTTTCAAAGAAAATAATCATTAGACTCGTTTAATAGCAAGATGAGCGACTGAACAGAAGAGCAAAAATAGCATACAGAACATTAGGAGTGAAAGTATGAAACAGAACTTTCTTAAGTTTCAAGAATCCAGTATTGAACTTTCTTAAGTTTTTAAGATGTTGAGCACTACTTTCTTATAAACCACTTTCTTATAAAAAAAACGTGTAACTCATTTGATTACCGAACTCGGAAAGATGGACATACAGAGGACAGCTGAGTTGACTGTTCGTTTGTCAACAGCAGCCTGGATGAGATCGAATCCATAGCTTTACTATCATGAGCCAAAGGCCTTGACCGCTCCAGCCACACCACCAAACAATCTTTATTTTGTATTGTTAATGCAGGTTGAGGGTATTGGTCAGTTAGGTTATCAGGTATAGCAGTTGTAACACTGATGTGAACTGAACTGGATATCTTAAATCCTAAAATAAGCCCCTTTGCAAAAATGAACCCCTTCGTTAAGGGCTTAATTGGGCGTTTTGACTTATTCTCAAGGATGAATAGTCATGGTTCCCTATAGACCATCTCGGTATGGCATTAGACAGCATTAAAATTTTTTGAAATCACATGATATCGAATTTTTGATATGAAAAGCAGCCAAAACTTAGTCTAGGTACAAAGTTTCACTGTCCTAGCGCTTATGTTCTTAATTTTTTATGAGCATTCAAAGTCCCCGATTTCATAAAGGCTTTGACTGCAAAAAATGAACTTGGTGAAACTTTTTACCCCACATGGTCAAAGCCCTTATAAAATTGTAAACTTTGGACGCTTGTAGACTCGATAATAAACGCACTGAGATAGTAAAACTTTGCACCTAGGCTAATTTTTGGGTGCTTTATACGATTTTTGCTCGAAAGATTGACATCTTGCGATTTCGAAAAATTTAAATTCTACCGAAATGATCTATACCTACCAACCTTTTGAATCGGTTACTTAAATTACAGCAACCCATGTTGTATTCAAAGTATACATAGTGCAGTCCTGGCAGGTATACAGTCAAGCAGTCAAAATAAGAAGTCTTCATTGATCATACAATTTTTTTGTTTTAGGTTTTCTGGGTGTTGAATGTGCAGATCCTTACTCTTTTGCCATTGACCAACTTGCTGAAGCAAGACAAGATGCACAAATTGAGCAAATACTTATAAATTCTTTCAAAGGTGAGATTTGTTAATTGTCGTCCCTGATACGCCTGACTGCTTAGTTTGTAAAGGTTGTGGTGAAGGTGAAATGGTGTTTTAGCGCCAGTTGCTAGGATCCCAGTAGTAGGTTAACTAATTGAAACCTCGACCCTGGCTGTGACGCTGCTGTGGCTGGGCTCAAACCCTGACCACACTGAGCTCTTGATACCACGAGTCAGCTAGATTACACCTCGACGCCACAGCACCTTGCACTCCGAAGATGATATTGAGAAATATAAAAGTCGCAATTGATATTGTTTTTGCGCACTTTTTGCTTATAGTCTTAAGTACTAAAATTGTAGTATTGTATGAAAATTTTGCACTTGAAATTGGCATTGTGCTCCAAAATTTTTTTGCTTGCTCGGAGCGAGAGACAAAGTTAGCTGTCTTGCTGATCCGTACCTGCACGACAGTCTGGATATCATGGCTGCAGCACACATGTCCTAAAAATGTGAAAAGCACTGACTTAAATATTGTTAGATTAAAAAACTGATCAATTAGTTGCAATGGTGGCAATCTGAAAACAAACATAGACTTTCTATCACAAAATTCATAATGGAGGTGGTGCAATTGAGCTTCTTTTTCAAAAATTTTAAGGGTGTACTTGCACCAATCCTCTTCCTCTAGTTCATTTTTCTCACTTGGACATTCAATCAATTCTGTTAATCTTCCCGCTGTAATCACGCAAGCTGATGGGTGTTCAAGACAGAGTAAGAATCCAGCTTCACAATCATAATCTGGGTATAAAGTCCACCTCAATAAATTGTTTCAAGCTGATTCTGATGGTTATACACCCAGCAATGTCAGATGAAAAAAGCTTTTTAGTATGTCAAAAGATATTTTTGATTTTATTCTGACAATTTTGAAAGTAAAAGTGAAGATGGATTTTTCAATTTCAGGTTGTACAAAAGGTTTAGCAGCCATCCCAAACAGACAGGATGAATTCAAGCAATGCCTTGAGCTGTCAATACAATACTGTCTCGCATTAAAATGCAAATGGTATGATTCTTGATGAATTTTCTTTTTTCATTTACAGCCAGGGGTGCAAAGGAAAATATTTTAATGACTAAGATCACCCAGCCTCGTCCCCAGGGTGAATAGGCCTCTACGTTAAACTCCGCTGTCCATATTCAACCCTGGCATCGGGCTTATCTATTCACAATTTGATTGGCTGTTCAAACAATAGAAATGTTAAGTGACGTCACAGTATCTTCAAAATTTCACACCAAAATAGGCCAAAACTATGTAAAAACATCCATAAAAACCAAAAATGATGCTACATGAGATATTGTATCTTGCCTTACAGTTATCAATGAAATTCTTAGCATTTCCTTTCTAAGAACATCTGCTTTTGGAATTGACATCTTGTTTTTATGCCTAGGCCAATGTTACCAGTATTTTGGGAGATTTTGTGGCTGGCTCCAGGGCCAAAATCAGTTTGATGGTTGAGATTCCAGGAAATTTAATTTGGGGCCTGGGGACAAGGTTGAAGATCCTCTTGATAAGAACATACTGTAGCAACGTATTCCTCCCTCCCATAAAGGAATCTCCAAATTTTAACCAAAACAGACTATAGATGTATTGAAGCGCAGTTCCTATAGTATTATCACATCTCATTGAAACATGAAGGTTTGTCATTCATCAAAATTGAAGTGCTGTAAATACTGAAAAGATGTTTCAATGAAAAAAGCGTTCCCAGGCAGATAACAGTTTATTTTGAGATAAATATAATCTATTAATCTCTTGGTCTTAGTTACTTTGTATTTCATTATTCAAGCCCTTTGTTGTCTGTTAACCACAGTTGTTATCCCGTTAAGATTGTATGTGGGATGTTCTTATAGGTGGGTGCAAGAATTACAAACAACTTTTCATTGAATTCACTAAGAGATTGTGCGAAGCTACACTGTTTGTCAAAGCAAAACAGCAAAAAAGTTATCAACAGACTGACCATGTTGTGTAAATACAGCATAACAATGTCTTAACAGTATGTATTGGAAAGTCTGGGCACAAGAAGGGCATTTACAATTCTGTCATCTGCAAAATATATTTCAGCTGTTTGCAGTTGGTCTGCCAGCAGGGGTGTTTAGGCAGACAGGAAATTGGGAGATTTTTCCTAGTGGGCCCATTTACATGTAACTGTTGTAAACCTGATGAAAATATTTAATGTGGGATGAAATTCTTGCTGAAGTTACATTCACAGTTTGAAATGAGAAGCAAGGAGGTCACAATTTCAAATGGGATTCGTGGAGGACCTATGAAAAATTAATCCCCTTTATAATCAAAGTTTCCCGGGCCCTCTTCTTGGAGCCAAAATGCCCCTGCCTGCCAGTTTTCTATAGTTACACCCTACAGGATTTCCAGCATCCCACCTGTTCACTAAGAATTCATTCTATAGGGACTTTGCAGAAGTTCGAAAGGAGCTAGCCTTGAGAGTCAGCAAAAGAACTTCTCTTGAGACTAATTTAATTAGAATTTCCCATTTAATAGAATTTTTGCCAGGACCCAGTCCATTCTATGATGAATATCTAGCTCAAAGCTTGTCTTCTGCAATTGTAATTTTTTTATGAAACTGCACTTTCTGAATTTTCCCTATTTAACTACTTGTATGTACGTGACAAACAACAAAGACCAAGTTGTTTTATAAATATCTTATATTTTAATTTACTCTACTAATATAGTCTTCACATCCTTGCTGGTGTTTATCCAGAAGGAGAGGAAATCAAGCCGACTACAGAATGTTTATGGAGAGAAACCTATATCCACAATCTTAGATATGCTGCAAAAAGGTTAGAAATGGTATGTCAATGTTTTATCATTTTATACTTAATTTTACTGCATGAAAGTCTCTCTATTCTCATGTCTAACATTATAAATTCAAATCATCTGATTTTTCAGCAATATTTTCTTATCAACAGGATAATGTCACAATTGTGATTGAACCTATTTCAAATCTGCCAAATTATTTTCTTACCCGCACTGATCAAGGTAAATTTTGAAAATTTGTTTTGCTTGGATACTAATCCATACCAAGGTATTATTCGTACATCCTTTTTTTATAAGAATATGTACTATAAATTTTGTCCAGTCTCAATATTCTTAAGAAATGTTTGTTTTGAGCCTGAGTATATTCTCTTTAAGTATTCTTATTTTTTCAAACCTGATATGGTCTCAGGGGAACATAGTTAAAAGAAAAATTATCTCATTACGAGGAAATGGTCGGGCAAAAGAAAAATTGCACGAAGTTTGGTTATTACTTTGAAAATCAGGCATGTGCTGAAAAATGGGACACAAATATAGGAGCTGAGGCTGAGCAATATTCTTACAATATTCTTAACAATTGGATAATTCTGAGCCTGAATAATCTTATAAACAATATTCTTATAAAAAAAGAGTGTAGCCTTAAACGCGTTTTAACACTATCAATATTATAGAACAGGTACAAATTTCGCCTTAGTCAATTGTTTCGGTCTGTCTCTGTTTATTCTTTGAGGAGTGTCAGACGAAAAAAAGCTTTTAAGTATGCCCAAAAATGTTTCTGCTGTTTATCCCAATTTTGCTACTACAATTCTGGACCAAAGGCCATGAGATAGCCAACCGTTGTTTAAACCTCCGATGCAACCTTGCATGTCCAGAGATGTTTCCGCTGTTTCCCACAATGTTAAAATTGTTTCGCCTCAAAAACTGATCATAAATATATTTATGTAACAGACATTAGCTTTCACTTCGCTACATTTTCTAGCTGTAGATATTTTGAAAGAATTGGATCTCCCAAATGTGAAGTTACTGTTAGTAAGTTTATTGAACTTGTTTGTATCATATTTCCTGAGTTATCAACTTATGTATGAAAGATCCAGCTGATATAAATTCAAAAGCAAATCGGAGGAGTAAAACTTTTAGAGACGTTTTTGGTAAACATCGCGAGATAATGCTTATCTCCACATAAATACAAATTAAGGTATTATATGGCTTTTGGTTCGAATTTTAACTGATGGTCAGTGGTTACAAAGGCTCATTCATCATTGCCATAATTAACGTGCATGCTACCTCATGTTATGCAGTCAACTGAGTGATTTCGAATGTTCACTGCACATTGCAATGAATTGATGTATTTGTCCAAAAATTTTTGCTAAGTTTTCTTTAGCCTTCCATATGGTCTTCTGCCTTCAACTTATAAATTTTTCAACTCTACTCAACGCCTTACTTCTTCTCTTCTTCCCACATATTCATACGATCTCAGTCTTCTAGCTCTTGTCAATCACTCAAATCGTTTCGTAAACATTGCACATTCTAGCAACTTCTTCGCTTGGAATTTTCTCTCTCAGTCTTACGCCAGCTATATAGCGCAACGGTGACATTTGATTATAGTACATCTTCTGGTGTCCACGCTGTAAACGTCACCGATCTAAAAAATACAAGTTTCACAATCTTCCCGAATATTTTGGTCGATTTTGTCATATCTTCCTCGCCGAGATTTTTAAGAAAGTCACATGAGAAGCCTTGAATTTTTAAGCTCTTCTAGAGCCGATCGTGCTTCTTCTTCTATGATATCTTCTATTGCTTATTATTTTCCATCAACTTGCACTACATTATACTGGTTTCCTTCATATATGAAAGATAGTCAATATTATATCCCATCGACTTGCTTTACATTATACTGGTTGTCTTCACATATGAAAGACGGTCAAAACATCTTCTACGAATGAGCCGATGCCCATTATTATCAGGAATGTGTCATTTGGTGCAGGGCCAGATCACTCCTTGACAGGGCTCTTATAAGGGGCAAGTTTTATGTCGCAAATGTGCTGATAAGTCATTACATCCAGGGGGCTTACTTCTAAAGAAGGGCCGGTGTATATGTGGCTGCTCGGGTCATAGGTTAGTTGGTGATAGTGTGTTGTACGGTTTATCGATCGTGTGAAGTTACGCTAGGTTTATCGGTCAGTTAGTGATATTTTGCCCTGGCTCTGGGTCTGCTGAATGAAGATTTCCCGAAGTTATGGTAATTGTAAGCTGTTAATGCAGCAGTGAGTGAAATATATTTTTTGCTCTTTGCTCTGTTATTGAGTAATCGTTATTTAGCTTTGCTAATGGTTTATTGAAAAGCATCTTTACCCTGGTTATGGGTTTATGTTTTCAAAATCTTCGTCTTCTTATTGGTCCACCCTCTGGTTTCTCAGAGGCACATGATAACACGCTCCCTTTAGGAGTTTCACCCTGGCATTATGTTTGTCCTTGTCATGATCTACATTGCATCAGTTAAGTTAACAAATGGATGGTAAAATAATACCTTATATTTTCAACTTTCTAGGATTTATATCATCATCAAAAGACTCATGGTGATATCACGAATACACTCACCAACACTCTTCCATTTTTAGGTAAGTTCTTCGTGCTAAACTGCATAAATCATCTATGCTGCATATGAATAAAGGAACAAGATTTTATCATGAAAATTATTGGACTTTTACAGGTCATATTCAAATAAGTCAAGTTCCAGATAGGAATGAACCAGATCGTAATGGTGAAATCAACTACGATTTTATTTTTAATCATTTATTGAGAATTGGATATTCTGGATGGATTGGGTGTGAATATATACCAAAAGGTAATGAAAACATTTCCAACATATGCTGTTTCTCATGTGCAACGCTTCATTTCCTGGCTAGTATAACTCACTTTTTACGCATCCTTCTATTTCTGAGACATAGGAACCACGAATAAACTCTTATGTTGAAGAAGTTGAAGTCTAATACGGCTGGCTGAAGTGGTATTGCTGCATTTTGAGTGGTTGAGGTTCATGCCAAAGTCTTGGAAGTACAGCCGAGGGGCGTTTCACTGTTCAAAAAGGCGTACGAGATTTTACAAAAACAAAGGATTTCCAAGCGATTTCCGTGAAAACAATAGGCTCACAAGCAAGGTTGTACGATATTTTTAAGAACCATATTGTCCCTCGGTCACAGCCAGTCTCAAGATCTTCTTCCTTTACTTGATCTACTTCTGAGATCCTATAGCAATGGCGCTCATTACGCCGTTTCACCTACACTGTAGAGTGCGGCTTTCACCAACTATTTTCTGTGTAGTTTTCAGTGAAGTACCGTTTTAGAAGAAATAACATTTTGGAATCTAGTATCTTCTCCTGCAATACCTTTTACATTGAAGCCAACGTAACCCACCTGGCGTATAAAAGTGAGTTGACATCAGCCCATCAACCCTATCCAACCATTTTCAATGCAACAGTTATGTGGTAGCACCATTTTACGATTGGCGAAAGGTTCAAAATTTGTCTCAGGGCATTTTGCGTAAAAACAATAACTCCAAGACTATAGCAGAGGCAACGCAAAAAAAGACTCGTTTCGTTTAAGACCAATAAGTTAGGCTGAAGAGTCAGAGGTGGAAAACAAATATTTCTGTAGACAAAACAACAACACCAGTTTAAGTCCTAAATGCTTTGGCAATAATGTTTTTGGTCGTGTTTCCACTCTTTCGGAATTTCTGCCTGAGTCAATTGTTTTGTTCTGTTTCTAACGCGCATTCTCTGTTGCGTATGCCTTGATGTTTTCGCTTCTCATCTTCTCATCGCAAACTTTCATTTTTTGTAGATGCAAAGGGTTTTGGATGGATAGAACCATATCTTCAAAGAGATGACGATATGACAATGCAAGTTCTAAGAACTTAGAGCACATAAATTTCCTCGATAACAAATTTGAATTGAAATGAATAGATTTTGTAGTATAACTGGTAATTATTAATAATGATAAATACATCTTTTATCTGGGTTTGATTTTTTGAATTTCCAAACTAATCGAGTGCTGAACATCAGAAGTAGAGCTACCTGTAGCGCTGAAATTGTTGGGGGGAAATGAAATAATTAGTGCATACTGTATTTACTGTGTTATGATTTTGATGCGCTAGCTGATTTCGATCAGAAACCCATGAAAATGTTAGATGCCTTACATTACATATCCGCATTTTCTGTCTCATTGTTCCTCGCACCAAACTGCGAACGTTAGCGGGAACATATTTGGAAATACTTTAAAGCTCTTTTCGTTCCACACTCCTACTCTTCACTCCCCAGAATACAAAAAATAAACGCCAGAAACAGACCGAAAATTGACTAAGTTATACCCTACCCTGATGAGGGTCGAAATGCAAATGACCAATCAGAAACTTCAATCAGCTCGCGGAATGCTATACAACGGGAAGGCCGATATTGCTAATTGAAGAGTTCAAGTGAGAAAACTAACCGAAGCCGAAGAGTCAATCGCAATTTTGAAGTTTTGCACAACTCAGGCCCTGGGCAGGGCAAATGAACTCTGCATGCCTCTGAACAAATTTTGTTCATCAAATTGTATTTTTGACTGCAATCAAATATTCACTAAATCTTTGAATCTTTCACAGCACCCGCTTTACTATGACAGGTAAGCACTGTCTGACTAAGTACAACTGTACCTTAAACTCTACCTTCCGCCTTCTCTTTTTTATTTTGCATCCTTTTCTTCTTATTACAAATTGTTTTTTCATTCTTTAATTTTTTCTCTGATCTCTATATATTTTCTAATATGTTTTTAAACATTCCATCACCTTTGTTATTCCTTCTTTCTTGTTTCCTTTCTTTCATCCATTCTATGTGAACTTTTAATCTTTTTTATCATTTTTTTTCTCATTTTTTGCACCTCACTGAACATTGAACAAGATGGCCAAATGAACTGGATTTTTCCCTGAACTTCAATTTTGGGCCTCAGACTGTTCCTTGTTCCGTGTTTTATCATTTTATGACATTCGCGCACAAGCATGGTTAGCCTCGATTTCAAGTCAAGCCAAAACATTGCAAAACATTTCATTTCAAAGATGTCTGATGAGAATTTGACTATCATATTAGATGAAATTGAAGTTCTAAAAGCAATATTTTGTGAAGAAAATGAATTTAATTTACATACCAGCCTTGATGCAATTTTGGAGGGTGATGACTGGAATGTCTGTTTTTCAATTAAAGTAAAATTGGAGGAACGATATGCTATTCAGATAACTTTCACCCTTGATAAGAATTATCCTGAAAAAATTAAAAATTTCTCAATAATTTCAGAAAGCTATAGTAAAGCACAACTGGCAGCATTGAAAGATGAACTGTTAGCCTATCTATCTACTTCATTTTCCACTGATAGCAAGGAACCCAAGATTTTAAAGTTCATAGATAGACTGAGTGATACTGTAAAGTCAGAAGAGTTTAAGACAATAGGTGTAATTGAATCAAGTTTGAAGACAGAAAAGATAAATAGTCATGGCAGTAATCATGAAAAGATAATAGTATTGAAATTAGATCATATGAGAGCAAGGCAAAAGTACACAAAGACTATTTCAAAGTGGGCAAATTCACTCAAGTTATCAGGCTGTTTGATATTCTTTGGGAAACTGATATGGATAATTCTATGTGGGCAAGAGACGTCCATAAAAGAATATTTGAAGTATCATAGAACTTGTAATGTTGATGTAGATTCAAATGGAAAAGCATGCAGAGAAAGAATGCTGGATGTAGTGCTTGAAATAAATGCTGGAAATCAATTAAGAATGTAAGTAACCTTGGTGCTCAAGGCTTGACATCAATCAATCAGTCAATCTATCCATTGATTGGTCTTTACAATCAGTGAATCAATCAGCTGATCAGTCATCAAAATGAATCAATCACTCAATCAACTGATCAGTCTTCACAATCAGTCAATCAGTCCATTGATCAGTCATTAAAATGAATATATCAATCAATCAATTGATCAGTCTTAATCAGTCAATCTATCCATTCATCAGTCTTTGCAATCAATCAGCTGATCAGTCATTAAAATGAATCGATCAATCAATCCATTGATCAGCCTTCAAAGTCGGTCAATTTTCAGTTTAATTACCAATGCTGGTGGAGAACAATCATTCTATAGGGTGCATCAGCAAGGCATCAGCCCTTCAAGGAAATGACAGATATCCAGCAACTCCCCTTAGCAATAAGCCTGGTTCTTTGCTCCTTGTTCTGCAGGTTGAAATTCGATCTTTTATTGCACACAACATCTTATTTTTATTACCTATACTTACATTGAAGGACATATAATTTCTTCTTTTCAGGCTTGATGGATTCCAATGCATCGAATTGAAAAGCAAAGATGAGGTTATTGAAAAGTTTAAACAATTTGGCATTAATACTAATGATATATTGTAGTTATCAGGTTGTTCTTGCTCTGTGTTGAATAGACAAAACATATCTACATATCTACAGATTTAAAATGCAAAAAGCTTTCATATGATAATCGAAAAAATCAGAATATATCACCATAGTCACTAAAGGTCTCAGATTTTTGCTCACTGGTCCATTGTATGAAATCATCATTGTAAGTATCTCTTATTGATTCTGCAATGTAGATAGTATTATAATTTTAAGATTGCAAGAAACAGTGGAGACATTTCTGGATACACTTAAAAGCTCAGCAGAGTATAAACGTCAGAAACAGACCGAAACAATTGACTAAGGAGGAGCTATTAAAGAGCAATAGGTATTCTGCAAAGGTCCAAATTCGTGGTACTGTGGCGAGAATACATAAGGAAATCTTGAGAACAAAATGTTAAAAATTTCAAGTAGAAAAGTCCTGTTCCATCTTAGTGGATTGACACCTGGCACTGGGCTTTAACGGTATTTGGGAGTGAAGTCTTTGAGTTGTATACAATTACCGGGTGAAGACAAGCGGAAAAACACCTTCGAAGATACTAAAAGCTTTGTGTACTGGACTTTGTTTCTCTCAAAATCCTCTTCCCCACTTACACAACGCGAACCAAACAGTAAACATCTGCACGCAGGCTAAGTAAAATGCTTCACGCTCCTTAAGCTGTGGCTAAACTAGGAGACTTGTCGTGCACGACACTGTATTTGGTGTGTTTCCCAGGATGGCTAAACATGCTAGTGACAAGCGACCAACATGTCCCCCGACTCATTTGAATATCGTTGAGACAAGAAATGTTTCTGTTGTCTCCCAGAAACATTTGCGTGACACTTGCTACAAACTTTGTCGCCTGCTACAAAGTTTCCGAGGTGGCTAAACTGGGAGACAGCGAGGGGACATGTCGCACGCGATATGACATGTCTCCTAGTTTAGCTACGCCTTTAGAGTACAAACATCTAGTTTAACACTCAGACGTACGTTGCAAGTTGTTTCGCGATGTCATACTGACGTTTGAGGCCCCAAGCGGTTCCGCGTGATGCGTTATTGGACCATTTTTCATGCGTGATTTCGTGAAACGCGAAATTTTTGCGCGTGAATGCGTGAGTCTAAACCCTTCGTGTCGCGTGAAATGCTTTGGTACGGCTCGTGATTTCGTGATTTACAGTATTGGCTACATAACTGAGAGATTGCTTGAACGCAGTAATGCCCTTTTATCCATGGAGCACTGTCAGCTAACTGTATTTCTGTCATTCTCTCGTATGATGAATTAATTAGCAGTCCCCTATTAAATCTTGATTTTGTGTGTTCCCTGTTACAAAACTCGTTGTGGAAAGAATTTTTCAAAGCCAATCCTTTAGATATATGAAGTTAACCATCCTGAATATTGATCCTGCTCAAAATTTCGGGAAGCAACGCCTGAAGTCGTATGCGCGTGAAAATGGAGTTTTATCGTGCGTGATTGCGTGAATCGTCGAAAAATTGCGCGTTATCGCGTGATTTCGCTACCCCTTGGGGGGCCTCTTGTTTGAGTATGTTCCAAGACATTTCTACTTTCTTCACCGCACTTCTGAGTGTTCTTTTACATGCTTAATAATTCCCTTGTAAACAAAAATAAGGTCCACATACCTTTTTCTTCTGCTAATGAACTTAAATAATCATCATCAGAGAGAAGAATGGAAGAACTATATGAAATATCATCCAACTCTGTTGTCAAAATTGAAACATCAAGTTCTTCAGCTACCGAAACTGCAGTTTTAGATTTGTCTTTTCTGTCTTTTTCTCCAAATTGGCCTCGTTGTGAAGCGTTGACATCTAGAGGAAGGCAACAGATTAAAAGCAGTGGATTTAGCAGGTCTGAATTTGTTTTGAGTTTGTTTCCTTTGCTCATAGCCCACATTCCTCTCCTTACTCCACATAGACCAAGAGAATAAATGTGATTCGTATCACTTATTAGAGTGATTCATACCTAATTTTAAGGAGAATTCATCACTGCACATTCGATAAAGTGCAGGGGATTCGGGGAGGAGCCCCAAGAAATTTGTTGCTGACCACGCCCTTTACTTTGGCTGTGAATGTGACCAACGCCCTACAAGTGCCACATTAGAATAGACTTGAAACAAAATTGATTTTTATGAATTTCAATGAAAAGAGCGGTGATGCAAATGATGCAAGAGGTTACTTCAAGGAATAAAGTGTTCATGTTTCAAGAAATTTGAACTTCTTGCATTTAACACTTATCACTGCACATTTTTACTGTTTATCGCTGCACAAATCCATTTTATCACTGCACGAAATCGTTATCACTGAACCTTAAAATTAGGTATGGAGTGATTCCTGTGCTTTCTCCCTTCTGATCTTGTGAATTCTTTTGCAATACTTTGATTCAAACCAGGTCAAACAAGGACTTATGGATCGATAGGGTCTTTAAAGGCTAGGTCTTTCAGTAGAATCATTCAACAAAGACTTCAAATCTCTACAAATCTTCAAGCCTTCGGCAAATGTTTTCTTGCATATACTGGATTATATATGTCAAATATATGCCATTTCAAAATCATTAAAATTGAGACTTCTTTACAAAGGCACCCCTCCCGTAAAAATTCCGAATTAATGCTTAGGGTAAAACTAATAATTTTAATAAATCCCCAGGGCGTTCCAACGGTCATTCACAATAAACGGTAGTTCAGATATTGAGGTCCAACTGTACTTTTTTTTCTTCAGATTGCCAACCACTTATACCATGCAAAAATAGACAAAACGTCTAAAAAGTCTAACCTTTTTTCCGCCTTTGCGTTTTCCTGTCATTCTGCTGAGCCTCATCTTTGTAAGGATAACTTCTTCTCAATTCATCTTCAAATGTCTCGATTTTATTTCTGAAAGTGAATGGCAATCAAATTTTACATAAATATTTTGTTATACTAACTAATCATAGCTAAAATAAATAGTACAAAATTCATCATTTTAGTTTGTTTTAAACATCCATCGTTGTATTATTGCAAGATTTTTCCTTCTGAAGTAAGGAAGTCAGCGATAATTTTGCTGAGTGCTCAAGGCATTTAGCTCACGATCGGAAAGATTTAGGCTGAACTCTCATCTGGGTCACTTTCAACTAGCTTACAGTCATCTCAGTTGTCCTTCCTTCCAAGGTCATTCTCAGCTGTCCTGTCCTTCCTTATAAGTGCCGAGTTTATTCCTTCTAGAATATCAGTCTGACGGCACAAGCTGCAGATCCACACCAGCAGCAGTTCTGATCATATTCCGAATCTGCATATGCCATGGCCGAGTGGTAGTGACGTGGCCGAGTTGTCAAGGCATTCAGCTCGTGATCCATAGGTCACCGGTTCGAGTCTCGTTGGGACCACTTTCCGCTAGCCTATAGTCAACTCAGCTGTCCATTTTCCGAGGTCGGTAAATGAGAACTCTGGGTACTCGTTTCAGAATATCAGTGTTGGGGCACAAGCTGCAGGTCCACATCATCTCTATAGATTCCAGCCTGTCAGAACCCCCGACCTGCATTTGCAAACAAAGATTGCGCGTTTGCTGCTTGCTTGCTTTCATTAGTTCGTCTTAAGGCCCATTTCCATTTCGTTCGCATTTGCTGTTCGCTAGCGAATTTGCAGTTCGCCGCTTGCTTGCGAACAGAATACAGCCTTTGTGATCAATTTTAGGCGAGAAAAAAAGTAAAACTTTGCGAAAGCTCTAGCTTGACTTGCAGCGGAAATCAAAATCGCTTCGCGTTAGCCATTTTTTTATGGTTAGTGAACAGCAAACAGCGAATGCGAACGAAGTGGAAATGAGCCTTTAGTAACGAACGTCACGGTTTGATACACTTATGCAAACAATTTAAACGGCAGCTTCCACCTTAACACGGAATTTCCTAAAGCAGCATCCCTAGGAACTCGTTCATCAACATCAAAGGAACGAGAAATTATCATAATTGGATTCCTCTAGAGAGCCAGCACCAAGAGATTTGAATTCAAACATGATAAGAAGTTTGGCAAATGTAAACTATGTAGTTCTTCATCGATACCTAATTTCAGGATAGCGATGGAAACCATTCTTATAACAGCTTTTTGCGTCTGAAACTCTTCAGAGTAGCTTTAAACTTCAGCCCAGATGCGGATCGAAATGCACCAATCAGAAAAGCGAAGCTGGACTGGCATTGCGTTATGGATACAGCGACATGATTCGGCTATTTCGAATACCAATCCAGCTTCATTTCTATAAATGCATTTTGATCCACATCTGGGCATTTATTCCACCTTAGTCAGTTGTTTCGGACTCTTCCTAATGTTTATACTCAGACAAAAAAAGCTTCAAGAATGCCCCAAAAACGCATCGTCTTCACTATCACTATCCTGAAGTTCTGTACGACTCAAAGACAATTACCTAATTTCAGAAATTTCTTTCTTCACGTAAGTGAAATCATTCCTAATGTCTGTAAATCCATTTGAATTTGATTGCCTGCCATTGGTTGATCGTATTTCCTGAAATATCATACAAGAATAACATTGACAAAATGATAGAAATAAGCAGCGAATACCACTAAAATAGCAGTGGCAGTCATCAGTAAAAATATCTGTGATGTGGCTCCCTAGGAAGAATAACCGTGGTCGGAACATTAAAACATTCTTAAGACAGCTAACCTTCTGTCTGCCTTTAGGTGTCTCAAGAAGCAGTTATTAGAGCTACTAGAGCTTTTCTCAGTTCTGATCGGTTAACTGGCAATGCAAATACTGAAGTCAGGTTATAATTTTACAATGCAAATGACAAGGACAAAATTCGTATACAAAAGTACGTTTCGTCCATAAGTATATCATAACACACTATATCACCGGTAAAGTGATTACAGTCACAGTCTCCAGACTGTAGTACATATATAAAAGATATACATATACATGTAGTTCTGTAGTACAGAACTTGAGGCAGTGCAAAGACGCGCAACAAAAATAATGCGTAGTCTAAGCGACCTATCGTACGAAGAAAGACTTAGAGATCTGAAACTCCCAACACTGATGTATCGGCGGAGTCGTGGTGATATGATAACAACCTACAAGATATTCCGTGGTCTTATTGATACAAATGCATCGAAATTTTTCCGAATCAACAGAAATAACACGAGGGGACATAATTTCAAAATTGTACTAGAAAAATGTCGCCTCAACAGTCTTACTACCAAACAGTAGTCAATGATTGGAGCAGACTACCTTCTAATGTTGTCAATGTCAAGGATGTTTTCACGTTTGAAAAATTATATGACTGTTTGAACAAGGACACGCAGTATGTGTTTGAACTGTAAATCTGTTATAGGGTATTATAGGCTTCTGCCTTCCAGCCCCTTTTCACTTTCATATTATATTATATTATATTATAGCGATAAGGCGTCATGTGATAGCCAACACATACAGTCTTCACCAACTCCAACAAGGCTCAAAAACCGTACAAAAATGTATCAAGGTGGTATTCGTGGGGCAAATTTTATACAAACGTTGAACATCAAATGGTTCGCAAAAATACGTACATTAGCAGAGATGTAAGGCCCTGGCCAAACGATCAAACAATTTTGCCCAAATACTTTAAATTTGCTTCGCAACAAATGTTTGACCTTTTGACCACATCCAAAAACATTGCTTAACAAGCAAAAGTAACAAAACTTGTGGCATGATATTTCTAAAATGTTCAAAAACATTTTTTGCTTGACGCAAACAAAAAATATTGGACGGGCAATGTTATGGACGAACGGTCAAACATTGAGCTTCAGAAGCAAATCTCAAATGTTTGACCAACAATGTTTGATCGTTTGGCCAGGGTCTAAGTCAGATTAACTGCTACAAACAAATCTTACTTTCTTTAATCGATTTATATCTGCAGAAGTTTCATTTACTTCACTTAAAACAGAAGCAACATCATTTTCTAATTTCACTAGAAAGAAAAAAGTGCGATTATTACTCAAAGATAACAAAAATCCAGTTTTTAATCATCAGCACAAGACCACTCGAAGACAAGCCGTTCTATTGTATTTTAAGGGATTTTTTTCTCCCATGTTTCGAAGACCAACTTTGTTTCCCAGTGTTAATTGAATTCAGATCATAACCTGTCAAAAAGAACTTCCCCTCCAAACCAACTATTACGAGTGGCAAATTCCAGCCAGTCATTGCTGAAAAATTGGAAACCCACGAGCTATTTAATTAATATGATAGAATAAAAAAATATTTCATAGAGCTCGTTAAAGCAACATGGGACGATACAGCGAAACGTTAACACGTCGAAAGGTGACGAAACGATTTTAAGGTGTAAGTCCAAGACATCGAGCTAGCCAGTGTAGGGTCGTAAGGGCTGCTACGACCCCCCCCCCCTCCAAAAATTTGAGGAGATCTATAGATATTCACAGCTGCATCAGCCAGAAATATACCCTGGGTGCCCACTTTTCTAGAACAGTCAATATTTTCTCACATAAAATCTCTCTTTTTGTCTCAGATAGAGGCTATACCCCCAAAAGGATGGGGTCTTCGATGTTGCCTGGGACCTGGGTTCGGGAGAAATAAATATTTCCAACCAAGTGATGCTGTCATGACCATGACTTGCTGAAGAGTAATCATTGCTAAGCTTGGTTTCATCATAGAGTGATCGTTTTAGAGGATCAGCGACTATCTTTGGTCGTCTGAGTTGCCTTCCCGATTAAACGGGGACAGACTTTTACAATCATTACCACTGTCGGTGATTGTGAATTGAAGGCGTCGGGAGAATGGACATAACGACTCTCCCGACCACTGTAAAGTCTGTCGAGCGTCAACTAGTCGTTATTGCATCCCAACACCCACATCAAATTATTTTTACTTGGAAGGCAACTTAACTGAGACTTTTATACTCACAGATTCGCGTTCTCATATTGTCTGTTTCTCGTCTTGCAGCATCAGCTTCGTCTTGGAAATGTCTTTTACTAGAAATGTCAGATTATAAAGCAATTTTAATTAACAATTTGCAACAAGATTTGTTATTACTTTTCAAAAGTATGGTCAGTATCAAGAAAAAACGAAGCTGATAAGAGTAAAGGCCTAGCTAAACTAGGAGACGTGTCGCACGCGACATTAATGTCTCCTCAGTGTCTCCCAGTTTAGCCACCTCGGAAACTTTGTAGCGCGCGACAAAATTTGTAGCAAGAGACGCGCAAATGTTTTCCGGGAGACAACATAAAAATTTTTTGTCTCTGCGACTGCAAATGCTCGCTTGTCAGTCGCATGTTTAGCCAACCTGGGAGACACGCCGAATATAATCTCGCGCGCGAAAAGTCTCCTAGTTTAGCCATGCCGAGGTGGCTAAACTGGCAGACACCGAGGGGACATCTATGTCGCGCGCGATATGTCTCCTAGTTTAGCTAGGCTTTAAGGTTTCTCGCAAGAACATACGATTGGTATAAGGATAAGTATTACTAGTATTGCAGTATCAAAGGTAGCCAATTGCAGAGAATTTGAACCTTTTAACCAACCTACCGCTTGTAAAGCACCGGCAAAATGACTAGATTATTTTCTGGACTTTTTACCAAACATTTTAACTCCCAAAATCTAGCGAGGAAAGTGTTCTGGCCAAATGGCTATGACACTTAACTATATATTTCGCTAAACCGTACATATTGCATTTATCTACAATGTGTTGAACGAATGAGCAAATGCAAATGACCAAACAGAATGAACAACTTTGGCGCACCCTTCTGTCGAAGTAAGCTTGTGCGCTCAGCCGCAAACCCACTAGATTATTTTTGCCATGTTGAAAAACACTTTACAAAGAAATAATGCACTATACAGCACTATACAAGGTAGCCAACGAGATATTCACAAGCTTCTGATATAGTTAAGAATTTTATAGTGAAAGACTTTTAGGCATTTTACGGAGCTTTAGAGACTGGAGAATTAAATGAACATTGCGAAAAGCAGTGATCAGAGAGGGGGGGGGACGGACAAAAATAGCTGGTAAGTGCAGAAAAACGTGTGAGAGCTAAATTCGGACAAAAACCAGAGACGATTTTTATTGTGATAGAAACATTTCCATCTTATAAACATCAGGCAAAATAAGAAAAATGAGAATTACCCGAAGTCGAAGGTGAAGGTGAAATGGTGAATTTAGCGCCAGTCGCTAGAATCTCAGTAATGGGTTAACTAATCAAGACGTCGACGCTGGCAGTGACGCTACCGTGGCTGGGGCTTTAACCCCCATCTCGACGAGCCCCCGACACAACGAGCTGGCTGGATTAAGCCACGACGCCACAGCACCTTCAAAACATCTAGGATTGCAAAAAATATAGATTTGGGAAAAATGAGGAACAGAGAGGATAGCAACATAGCATCTTCTGGATAGGATGTACCTTTCTTTCAGCTCCCTTGATAAAGAAACAATAGATTTATCATGAACACCAAAATGATCATCAGGAAGTCTTCTAGATTTTATTAGTTTATTTATTACATCTATTTCTGATCTCATCTCTTGCTGCCACTAAAATAACAAAAAGATTGCTGTTTTAAATAGTTAGGTGGTCTTTATACTTTATAAGGCCGCATTTAGGTCTTGCTAAATCTAATTAATTTAATCGCGATGAATAAATTGCGATAAATAGCGGAAACATTTTCGGCCGTACTTAGCTTTTTTGGTCTGACACTCTTCCGTCTGACCGGTGCATTTGGAGCCACATCGGGGATAAATTCCACTTTAGTTTAGTGTTTCGGTCTGTTTCTGACATTCATACTCTGAGGCGTGTAAGACGAAAAAAGCTTCTAAGTATGCCCAAAAATGTTGCCACTGTACTTCAACAATTAGATGTGCCGACAAAGGGAAGGAGTAGCCATGGGGAGCCAATCGGGACCAGCGCTAGCTAACATCTTATTTTGAAGTTTTGTACAACTCAAAGACTATTCACTTTTATCATTCCAAAAATTTCTAAATGTTCTTACTTCTTTCATTTTTGACTCTGTTGACAAATGAACACCCTTTTCGCCCATTCTTTTGCTGACGTGTTTTAATTCACCTAAAATATGTAAGAAAGTCTTCTGGATGTATTAAACTGCGGAAAAACGTGTTTATCCTGCACTAATGAAGGGTTAGACAGCAGAACAAGGTCCATGAATAGTGGGGGAGGTGCAGACAAGGGACAAGTACACTCTCGTGGGATTTGACCGAAGGAGTAGGCTGACAGGAAAAGGCTTTTTATTGTTGTAAAACCAATACGGCGACCAAAAACATTGCCGTAGAGACGACAGAGCAGTTGAATTAACGATAGAGCAGCTCGAGCGTATTTTTTTTATATTATGAATTAACAGAGCTTGAATTAATTAAAGGCAAAAGAAGAAAATATTTTACAGAATCGTGACAAATTAAAACAAAAACAAAGGAATACTAGAGGTTTCATTTTTGTACGGTTTATCACGTATAAAATCAAAAGACTTTCATAAATCAAGAGGTCAAAACATGGGGGGGGGGGGCTTTCTGCAAATATCATGAAGAAAGATTTGTCTGTCAATATGGTAATGTGAATATATGATATAAAAGAAATATGTTCAAGCTGCTCTGTCATCTCTACCGCAAAGGTTTTGGTTGCCTTCGGTTTTATTATTCATCTTGAAGCTTTGCTTCCCAAAAAGGAAACCTTTTTATTGTGCTATGAATGCTGGCGAGAATGCAGAATACTGAGTTTGAACATGAAGAGTAGCATTAGCAAAGAGTCAAACGGAGAAAAAGATTTCTGCCTGCACTGAATGCCTATCTTTACTTGATGTAAAAACAAAAACATTAAAAAAAACATTAAAACCATTTGTACTGCAGTACTGACAAACAGACTGCAAGCAACTGACTTAGAAACTGGAATTTTGAAAAATCAAAACATCCGTCTCTCAATTGTTTGGATTGTGCACATTTGAATCACAATTAAAACAAATGACTCAATTCGTTGATTGTAGATTGTATACATAAAGAATAGAAATTCCTATCTTTTGTTACAACATTCCTGATTCCTAGGTATATTCCATCCGGCTTGCCAAAAACCCCTACAATAATTTTGAATTCTTCAAGCATAAAAACCATTAAAACCATTTGCACTGCAGTACTGGCAAACAGACTGCAAGCAACTGACTTAGAAACTGGAAATTGAAGTAATCAACAGATTTTGTCAATTCATTTTCTAATCTACTATTCAAGAAGGGGGGCTTTGGGATTTCACGTGTTGCGGGTTCGGCCAATTTCAGCCTCAGGTTTTTGGGTTTTTCCGAAAAAATCGTGCAGGTTTTCGGGTCAAGTATATTAAACAGGCAACAAGTTTTGCTATTTTTCTAGCTCAGGTTTTGGGTTTTGTAGTAAAAATGTGCGGGTTTTCGAGTTTTCAACCTCAGAAAGGATATCAATGTGTAAAATTCTTAAAACAGTTGTTGAAACTAAGGTCATCTGGGTTTCTGGCCGTTTTTGGGTTTGTCCCAATTTTCTTCCAGGTATTCAGGTTTTGATACCCCCCCAAAGCCTTCAAGGTTGCAAATTAGTTTTCTTGTTCTTAATTGAAAGAAAAGTAGAGTTATCTAGAAGATACCTTTCAAGTGTTTGATTTCTTCATTTTGCATCTTATTTTCATATTGCAATGTAGCAACTGTCTTGTTCAATGATCCAAATTTCTGAAACAAAATTTATGCACAAATTCCCCAGCATAAGAGCTTATGATAAAAAATTATGAAAAACTATTAGAGAGAGAGATTATACAAAACTCTTTATTCAAAACCTGTTAACTTATTGATACTGCTTTAAATAAACTTGACAGCCCCCTCCCTTATTAGCACCCTCTGCTTATTAAGATTTGCATTGATATCATTGATTGCATTGATATTTCTTACTTAGTCTGCTGGGACCTTCTTGGCATGAAGCTTCACTTGTATGATCTCCATTTGTGAGAAATTTGGATTTCCTTCCCTTATAAGTACAATAAGGTAAGCATAGTACTTCAGCAGTTTCTAGACAAGGATGTCAAAGCGAATTCTGACCCCCAAATTAATTCTGACCTCCATCAATTACATTCTTCTGACTAATGTTTCAGCCCCCTATTCCGACCCCCCAGCTATTAGGTACCTAAGAGAAATTGAATAAAACAAACATACCATTTCAAGATCATTGAGCTTTTTAGACATTGAAGCTACTAATGGCGAATGATTCTCTAATTCATCACCAAACCTATCAGCAAACTTTTTATTTACTATGCTGTCATTGCCAAAGAGGGTTTTCGATGGAGTTTTCCAAGTTGAAGACAATGGCAAAAACTTTGAAGCTAGAAAAAAGAAAATATGAAATAAGAACTTCTGAAAAGTTGCCATGCGACAAGATATGGAATTTCCTGAAATTAGCAATTAACTGAGTTAATACACAAAGCTTGAATTTTGACAAACTTTAACAGGTGAAGGTGAAATGGTGTTTTAGCGCCAGTCACTGTGATCTCTGTAGTAGGTTAACTAATTGAGACCTCAACCCTGGCTGTGACGCTACCGTGACTGGGCTCCAACCCTGACCACACTGAGCTCCTGACACCACAAGTCAGATGGATTATAGGACGCCACAGCACCTTCAAACATAGACATAGCATGCAAGTTGAAGTAGTATAGTCATTTTCCAAGTGTTTTTCAATTCTACTTAATACAATTGTTGTATAAAAAGTTAGGTAAAAAAAACTTGGGAAAATTTGGATAACAATCAGGACAAGTGTATAGATGTTGATGGGTTTCATATAATGTATGGGGAGGGAAAATTATTTGTGAATGATTGCTCTGGAAATTCTTCCATTTTTCATCAATTCCATGAAGCATGAATCCAGAGCTAGAATCAACATAACACTGCAGTACTTTGCAGGGTTTCTGGTCAACTCAACACGCTGACAACTTGCCACACAACTAAGTTGCCACACATTTCAGGTCAAGTCACAACTGTGTCCCTTCCACTCAACTCACCCAGATTTGTGGTCAATTTCCCTCATTTCAAAATTCAGATTAAAAAAACTCCCAATTATCATGCTGGTATCAGGTCGATTAGCCAAACCTCCAATTGCCCAACTTCCGTTTTGCCCAAGCAGGAATTTTTGCCCAACATTCTTGGTTGTTTCACCTAACTAAAATACTTGTTATTTATCAGTATAATTTCCACTAAAACAGTCACTAGTGGCAAAATTGAGGGTTTGGGGCAGAGCGCCAATGTTATCAGTCAAATAATTGACAAACTACAACGAAAGAAGTTGTTTGTGTCATTTCAGCTTGGGGGAAAAGACCACCCATGGGTTGGGCGAAATGTCTTAGCGGGCTGGGCGAAAAGGAAGTCGGGCAAAACATCTTAAAAGCATCATGCTGATAGAGTCGACTTGTACAGTTCTGGTGTGTTGAATTGTCGGTTGAAGAGGTGAGTTCACCAGAGGTGCAGCAACTTGACTGTGGTAAGTTTGCAGTGTGGCCAGTTGAGCTGTTACCCTCCAGCAGCAGGTGGCGTAAGAGAAAGACTGTATATAAAGTTGAACCTTCTTCTTCATCTGCTTTATTATTGAAACTTGAAATTCTAGGGCTCCGGTACTTTGGTGCCATATTTCTCTACAATAAAAATTTAATGTACAGTAACAGTGGTTGATTGCAAACAGAGAAAACACGGAGTCTAGCCAGAACAAATTTATATAGAGACAGGCCTACTTAATTTAACTAAGTAGGTAGAGACACCAGAACAGAAGAGACCCAGACGGCAGAGCTGTCATGGTCTACAAGACAAGAGTCTATTTTGCAGTCTTGTGAGGAGCCCTGACCCAAATTATTAGCAATAACCAACTATTTAATGAAAAATAGCAACGCTGTAGCAATGTCCCAAGGACGCTGATGATGATGATAATAATGATGAAGATGATGTTAATAATGACGAAGAAGAAGACAACGATGACGAGAATGATGATTATGTTGATGGCGATGAGGATGATGATGATGATAATGATGATAATGATGATGATGATGATGATGATGATGATGATGATTATGATGATGATGATGATGATTTTGAAGATGATGATGACTTTGAAGAGGATGACAATGACCATGATGATCATGCTAAAGACGATCATGATGATGATGATCACGTTGAAGACGAAAATGATGATCACTGAATCTTTCCTGGAAGAATCCCAAATCTTTGAATCGAAAATAGAAAACCTCTAGTAACGTATATGTACTAATAAATTTGAACTCATAGGTTAAACTGTGTAACAAATAACTCCCTTCAGTGCACCGAAACCGGTAATCTTCGCTTCAAATGATGAATTATTATTCTAGAATCTCCAAAAGCTATCATAAGAATTCGCATACTATGCAGATGACTATATTCGATAATTAGTAGCACTTTGAAGAATTGATTGCCACTTTGAACCATTTATTTTCAGATGATTCTCGAAGCCGCAAACTGTTTTGGAAAAATTTCTTCTGTCTAACTTGGCAACAATTTCTACTGCGCCACAATCTCCTCCTCTCTTCACACGAAAATATCTTACATGTAAGAGGACTTCTAGAAATAACAACCCAATCAAAAATTGTATGAAAATATTTCAAAATAAAAATAAAATCAAATTAGATTTGAGCAACATTTTGCAATATTGTAATCAAACCTTTCTTTGAAGCCCGACCGAGCCGGCTTTTTTGCGAGAAAATCTTGGTGTCAAATTTTTAGTTTCCTGCATCTTGGATCGAGCTCGCAACCCTTAGTGCAAAAAACAAGCGCATTATTCCACTGCGCTACAATAACAGTTGATACTAATTGATGTTTTTGGCAAGCAATTGCATTTTGTTGATTATGCCCACTAACGACAACACTTAACGGCGATTTCAAAGTTTAATTCCTATCATTTGTGGTTTATCTTTTGTTACGCGGTTTGGCAGAAAAAAGCGTCTATATGCCTATCTACCTATCTATCTATTTTCTATGCATACATGCGTTCCAGAACACCCTCTTAATATGTCCTTCGGACATAAAAAAAGCGTTTACATGCGAAGCACACTATCTAATTACAAACAATGACTTGTTAAACAGAGGAAATTAACTTTTTTTGCCTCTTTAATTGCTGAAAAGTCAAATTCAGTAAAATTCCTTCCACATCGAAAGGTGTCTAAACTAAAAATATTAACCAAATATTGTTAAAAAAAGTAAGAAATGGATAAACAGAAATATAAAAATAAAAAATAATCTTGCCTTTTAATTAACTTAACAATAATTAAGATATATTTACAACCAAAATATTTCTACACAGTAAACGAGGAAGTGGCGGGAAAGATGTTTTAAACAAACTAAAATTGATGGTTAACACCCCGGATAATGTATGTGCAGTACAGTGGAGGGTGTGCAGTACAGTTGAGGATATTCAGTACAATGGAGGGATATTATCAGTACAGTGGAGGGATATCATCAGTACAGTGGAGGATCTTCAGTGCTGTGGAGGGATATCATCAGTACGGTGGAGGATATTCAGTACAGTGGAGGGATATCATCAATACAGTGGAGGGATATCATCAGTACAGTACAGTCAGTACTGAAAACCCTCCACCGTACTGATAATATCCCTCCACTGTATTGATGACATCCCTCAACTTTACTGAATATCCTCCACTGTATTGCACACTCTCCACTGTATTGCACATACATTACCCCCCAGGGGGGTACTCATCAACTTTCAATACGGGGGGGTCCATGCCACTATTTCCTTGCAGAACCCCAAATATTGAGTTTAATGTTTTGGAGACCCCAAATATTGCTATCTATTTTTGGACACCTAAAATGTTTTCTTGAGTTTAGCCATCAGTTTCATGACAATTTACAATTTATGAGCTCTCGGTAGCTGGATGGGTCATTGTAGTGAATCGCACCAGATCGCAAGATTCTTCCTTCAGATTTGTAGACCCCAAATATTGAATTTTGTCCATGTTATAATTAACAGACCCCAAATATTAAATAAGCTTAAGATTTCGGACCCCAAATATTGGCATGGACCCCCCGTATTAAAAGTCAATGAGTACCCCCCTGGGCATTACCCGGGGTGGTTAACAAAAATGGTAAAGCAAAATGAAAGTGGAGAATGGTTTGTGTTTAACGATCATAAATAAACAGTTTCGACCTAATAATTAATAAATTACATGTGACAATGTCCATCCTATAACACTAACATTGATTTTCAACAAACTATAACTGCACAAAGAATATATATACACTATCAATAAAAGTATGTCCTTCTTAATGCCAGTAATGGAGGGAGTTCTTATCAAGGGCAATAAATGCTTTCGTTAAACATACTTATCTCTTCATTTGAAGTTAGCATAATCACTGAATTTATCAACGAATTTCTTGACTGCATTGTAGCAAAACAGATAATGGTCCTAGGAAGTAAGACATTGGTATAAGAAACTGAATACCTGCTTTATTCGTTGGTGACATGGTATGACACACAGTTTAATGGACACAATTGACCCGATTGGCTTAGGGACTATAAGATTTCTTATGTGCTTCGTTTCAAAGTTCTCGCAATTGAGTAACTTTTAATAAGCAACTGAAAGCTGTCTATCTTATCATTTTATGGGCAAGAAATCAGAAGCTTTATTGACATCAATATTGCTGTTCGTAGAGTGGAACGGAATTTAGTAAGTCTAGACATTCTACATAGACGGCTTTAACTCACAATCTTCGCTTATATGAAAATTTCAAAATTCAGAAAAAAAGAACATAGAAATGAAAAACGTTTCCTTACCAATACTCCGATGATTTGGGGTCGTTGGGTTCTCATCAGCCTAACTGTTTGGAAAACATCAACAACACCTTCAAGTTTCAATCTTTCAATGCAAAACATGATTGAGCAAAGACTTCCACTGCGACCACATCCATCACTAAAAGAAAATCAAGTCATTTAGGTGTTCAGATATTTATTGATGATGGTGGTAACATTGAACTATGAACAATAATGATGATGATGATGTCTATGATGATGATGATGATGATGACGACAATGACGACGCCCATGACGTTGCTAATGATGATGACTGTGACCATGATGAAGATGTTGATGAGGTTGGTGATGATGATAATGGTGATCATGATGTTAATGATGATGATGATGATAAAAAGGACGGTGGTAATGATAACAAGTCGATGATTACGATCATGACAATGATTGTGATAATTACGATGATACTGATGATGATAATTATGGTGATCATGATGATAATGATGGGGATGGGGATGATGATGATGATTATTATTATGATCATGAGGATTACGATGTTGATAATAATGGCAGTGATTATAAATAAATCAAATAAAACAATCGAAATTCAGAGACCGCTCAATTTTTTAACAAAATGGAAAAAATCGTCTCAAAATGTTAAATATTTTTTTATATTTAATGGAAAAATTAATTTAATTCTTAATACCAAATCGATAAGCAATTGTTTACTTTTCTTAGAAAAATCATCTGCTTATTTTGATAATTGTTTATAAAAAGTATATAGCGATAATTTTTAGACAGGGAAATTACTGTAACCATCTAGCAAACTGGGTAACCGAAAATTTTATTGTTGCTATTACTTAACTACACTATTGCGGATATTTTGGCACTTGGGACATTTTTTGGTAATTGCCGGAAGTCACGTGATCGATGACGTATGTAGTTGCCGGTCAGTAAAAAATCAAAGTCAAGATATTTCAAATTTCAGTATACCATATGAAAGAGCGTCAAAAATGCAGCAAAATATTATAAGACATGCCTTGCATTTGAGCTACGGATACAAAGTTATGCACAGTTAAAAATGTGCTCCTCCGCAGAGGCTCAAATTTTTTGAGCTTTCAAAATTGATTCTGTCATCGGTCTGAAGCAAAACTACTGTCTTTTACATTTTGTTGAGGTATCACGGATGTGTAAAAGGTCCGAAACGATCAGAAAAACTTAGATTCATAGTGATAATTGTCAATCAGACGTTCTTCTTACCTACTGAACAAGGCCAAAAGCTTTTGACGTTGAGTTCATGTGCTTTTCCGATGATACTTAGGTAATGCAATGTACGCCTGTCCAATTTCAACGTGTTACCATAACTATTCTTATTTAAGGTACATAAATGGTACCAATTTGTAAGAGAAACTTAGATTCGTAGTTGTGAGAAGTCAATCAGTTCTTATCCCTCAAGCAAGCTGAAACTTTGCAACTATGTGCTGCTCTTATGATTCTTTAAGCGCTATACGCCTTTCTAAATTCAACTTAAAAACCTAATTATTACCCAATCGGATTTATATGGGGTACGAAAATGTCAGAAGAACTCAGATTCACGTGATAGATGGTCAATAAAACGTTCTTTTTATCCAAGGATAATCCAGTTTCGAGGACAAAAACAACTCAATGCGAAGCAATAGTCAAGAAATCAGGTCCTAAAAAGCCTGTTTCTATTTTGAAAGAGAGTGTCTGTTATTTCATATACTGGTCGTCAAGTTGTAGCTCAGAAGAAACCTTCCAGGACTAATTATAGTCCGCTATTACTTAAGAACCTCGTCATTTCTTGAAGCGTATAAAGCGGAGCGCTTGCCGATAACGGCTGGTTTACATTTGGGCACAGTGCACCGTTGGTCTGAACTTCCGACGCTTGGAAGAGCGCTTAAAGCTGACTCAATTGCGCATTGTCAGATCTTGGCACTACGTCCGCGCTTTCGAAAATGCTGAAATAGAAAGCAGGTATATTTCAAAGCAACAGAATATAAGGTACGAGTTTCGGCTGATAATTCAGCGCAATTTTGAAATCTCCCAAATCTGTCGTCCCTGAAAGATGAATATAGTTTGAAGCTGGCAAAAAGAATGGAAAATGTATTCACCGAGTATGATGACAAACCAATTCATAGCGAAGCAAAGAGATAAGGGCCGATTAGCGTGATTGCTTTTTGTTCCCAGTGAAAATGGTCTAATTCCGCGAGAAACCGTATACCATCATCGAAAGAAACAACGCTTTCAAAGGGAACCGGTAAAGAATGTGTTAGAGTTCATAACAACAACCTCGGAAAAGCTGAAGATCAAGTCAATTAATACTGTAAGAAGCGCTAAATTTGCTAAACTTAGAAATGGACTTTGAATTTTTTGACCGTGAAGATAAAAAGTTGTTCGTAAAGTAAGACTTGGGGATTGCTGTTCGCCTATTTAATATACCTAATCTGATTGAAAAATACACAATGATTCTCCAAAAAGGAACGCTAACGTTGAAACTGGCTGCTATCTGCTTCACGATTCAGCCTGCTATGCTTGGTGGTCAGGTTATGTATGTGGTTTTCTGTAAGCTTTGTTAGGACAAATCGCTTTTATATATGTAATTATTGTACGGGAACGTCAACCTGTTTTCCGGCTATGCTGTTCGATAGTGACCCAGTCTCTGTTATCAGGGTCCACAGAGATCCATTGGCTTCATTAGATTAAATAGTTCAAGCATACACAACATTAGTTACTATGTTAGGGAAGTGCGAAACGGTCTATATTCAATTTCGAGAAGCCGATGTTGCATTTGGTATGGAATGTAAATGGCAAACGTGAAAGTAGAACAACAAGAAGAGAGATACAACCAAATAAAGGAGCAGATGATGTCAATGGCGCTTCTAATTAAACAGCGAAAGAACATTATCATGAACCGCAGGGCATCTTTTAAGGAATTATGAATAGTGGGCCAATCCAACAGGAGAGCTGGATTCCCTAAGATAAAAAAGTAAGGTCTGCAATCAAGACTATATCAAGAAATGAATGGCTGGTAACTCCAGTGGCCTGCAAACACCTTTTCCGACCATGAAGCAAACATATAATGAGAAACATGTGCCAAAGGTGCACTTCCCAAGGAGAGTATGGGGACATACTCCCTCGAAAAATTTTGGAATTTTATGTGTCTAGAGTCGCCCTGGTTGGATTTCCGTGACTGAAATATGCTATAGTTACAAAATGATTCTATTTCACCAACTTAGAAAGGGCCCAATCTAGTGGGCCAAAAGCCACAAATTTTGCTCTTTTACTGGGCAAGGAAAAGGGCCCACTGGGCCAATGGCCCAGTAGTTGCAATGTTCAAAGATGCCCTGGATGAACGCAACTTAGTGAGTGATACCATTGCGTTTTCTAACAATTCATTCTCATATTCTGCTATTCTTCTTTGCAAAAGATCTCGCAATGGAGCTGCAGTGGAGACTTGCACAACTAGTTATTTTATACAACGCTTTACCGCGCTTGATAAAATTCAGGGTTGAGCTACAAGTTCTAGACGCATGATGTACAGTATGTTGACCTTGAAAATACTGGTATAGAATTATGGTCGCAAGAAAAAATACGTTAAGAATCATACAGTACAAACGATAGAAGTAGAGTGAGTAGCTACATAAAGTGTCTAAACCCTCTAAAGGCAACACATAAACGCAAAGTCGAACGCGATCTCCCAAAGCTTCTCAAGGGGTAAGAACTTTTGATTATTGTAAGTCGTTGAAATTGGACAGGCGTACATTGCATTACCTAAGTATCATCGGAAAAGCACATGAACTCAACGTCAAAAGCTTTTGGCCTTGTTCAGTAGGTAAGAAGAACGTCTGATTGACAATTATCACTATGAATCTAAGTTTTTCTGATGGTTTCGGACCTTTTACACATCCGTGATACCTCAACAAAATGTAAAAGACAGTAGTTTTGCTTCAGACCGATGACAGAATCAATTTTGAAAGCTCAAAAAATTTGAGCCTCTGCGGAGGAGCACATTTTTAACTGTGCATAACTTTGTATCCGTAGCTCAAATGCAAGGCATGTCTTATAATATTTTGCTGCATTTTTGACGCTCTTTCATATGGTATACTGAAATTTGAAATATCTTGACTTTGATTTTTTACTGACCGGCAACTACATACGTCATCGATCACGTGACTTCCGGCAATTACTCAAAAATGTCCCAAGTGCCAAAATATCCGCAATAGTATAGTTAAGTAATAGCAACAATAAAATTTTCGGTTACCCAGTTTGCTAGATGGTTACAGTAATTTCCTGTCTATTCACAAAGGCCACGATAAGATTTTCGTTAACGTGGGTATGCATGGATCCGTTCCTTCTTGAGACAGCGAACGTATCTTGTTGGGTACGCGAGAAAAGCGAATCCATTTGGATAGTTTCCGATCCATTCCCCCCTGAAGACTCGATGAAATCATACCCGTTTCTCACCCGAAAGGTACGGACCTTTTGGATCCGAAACTTTTTCTCTCGTGTAAATAGGGTCGAAGTAGCTGCA
Organism: Chrysaora quinquecirrha; assembly: GCA_014526335.1. Taxonomy (NCBI): domain Eukaryota; kingdom Metazoa; phylum Cnidaria; class Scyphozoa; order Semaeostomeae; family Pelagiidae; genus Chrysaora; species Chrysaora quinquecirrha. The sequence goes on along the minus strand of JACTAT010000007.1, from coordinate 1,935,554 downwards.
AATGTGTTTCTGCTTTTCTTTGCAATCCTGATGCTTTGGAGATTTCAACCAGCAACTTATGTAACGTATGTAATTAAGAGCTAGAATCATTAAATAGCTTCATCATTACCTTTGAGTTTGTAACTCGGAATTCTCTCTTCACATATCCAGCACGTTCTTCTTCAGCGGCGATTTGAACCAAAAGCAATCCGACCGTAGCTGGCTCTTCATTAGTAGGCCAATATGGATAACAATGGTTCTAAAAAATGAATACACTAATGAAATCAAAAGAGTGTTTTGGATATAAAATGCGGCAAACATTTCCTCAAGCAACACGGAGCCTAAAGGGGCAATGCTTAAGAATGTTCAACGGTATAAACAATTTAAAACATAATTATGTGGCAAATAAAATTTTGCATGAACTCATACTTTTGATATGCCAAAAAATCGTTTGTTAAAGAACGGATAATAATACTGTTACTCAATGTAACACTTATTAACAAAAAAATCCATTTCATCCTTTCCTGGTCGTCGAAAGCATACTCGCCATATTTTGCAGAGCCCAAAAACCAATGTGCTATATGAATAACAATGTGATCAAGCCTTAACACAGGAGCCCCAGGAGGGGGAATATTAATGAAAGATAAGAATACCAGCGTGTATTTTTGTTGTTACTCTTCTTTACTCGATCTTTTATTGAATTGAATACTTTTCGAAAATGCTGCTCGAATTTCTCAGTTGACTGTTTGTGTTTATATATAAAAATACAAGGAGTGAAACTTCTTACTCAGTGCAAACCCAAAAACTGTTTTTAATTCGCTCGCATTCCGGCATCGTTGCTCCAAATGTCTGCAAACGCATATCAAAATGTTCCTCAACTATCGAACTAAAGCCCCAAATACTTTGTTTCAACTTCAGATATCTTTATCATTGAATATTTTCCCATTTTTCCCATGCAAGTCTACTCAAATTTGCTTTCTCCCTAGGCTCCGGCCACCACTCGGCACAAAATCGCTCGATTTTCGAACGTTTTCGTCAGCTGACCTTGTTCTGCCGTAAACAGCGTTTGGGTGTGAGCCCCCGTCTTTCATTAAAAAAACCTGAAACTTCAATCTAAATGTTCAGCCTAAGACGGGTGCCCACACCCAAACGCTGTTTACGGCAGAACAAGGTCAGCTGACGAAAACGTTCGAAAATCGAGCGATTTTGTGCCGAGTGGTGGCCGGAGCCTAGGGAGAAAGCAAATTTGAGTAGACTTGCATGGGAAAAATGGGAAAATATTCAATGATAAAGATATCTGAAGTTGAAACAAAGTATTTGGGGCTTTAGTTCGATAGTTGAGGAACATTTTGATATGCGTTTGCAGACATTTGGAGCAACGATGCCGGAATGCGAGCAAATTAAAAACAGTTTTTGGGTTTGCACTGAGTAAGAAGTTTCACTCCTTGTATTTTTATACTGTATATTAACACAAACAGTCAACTGAGAAATTCGAGCAGCATTTTCGAAAAGTATTCAATTCAATAAAAGATCGAGTAAAGAAGAGTAACAACAAAAATACACGCTGGTATTCTTATCTTTCATTGATACACTTAGGGTACAAAAGTATTGCAACGCTTGACCTAAAATGGCGGCCAACAGTAGCCGTAGGCCCAAAAACACAAAATTTACATAATAAAGCCATGACCGCTCAGGGGGTTCGACCAACTTGATTTAGGCGGGAAAATGTTCACAATTTCATTGACTTTCATTTAGAATAAAAGTTAAACAATTTATTTGTTGCTTCTTGTGGAAAATAGTGAAAAACTTTGAAGCAGTGCCTTCCAAATTTTCTGGAAAATATTTCAAGGGTTTTCTTGAAAAACAGGGATGTATGAACCATTTATCGTGACTTTTGCTACAAAAGTTTGTGGTTTTTTCGGAAATTTTTATGGACAATTTCATTCACATATTTCAAAACTCTGGTTATCCCAAAATATTGCAAATTAATTTTGAAGCCAATTGTTGGGTTTACAGAGAAGAATTTGCAAATTTACAAAAAGTACCCTTTTTTGGGCCTAAACAAAAGTCACTCACCTGAAATTGTTGTCCACAAAATAATCTCTGTTTTCTTTGTGAAAACTACTTTTCTCAGTAAAAATTTTAACGTGGAACAAAAGTTTCAGCTATTTTGCTTTGAATAACGAAAAAACTTTGAATCAACGGTCAAAAAAGTAGTTATGTTCATTGCTTTTTATCAAGACAACTCTTGAAATATTTCGCTCAAAATCTGGAAGGCACTGCTTCAAAGTTTTTTATTATTTTCCACAAGAAGCAACAAATAAATCGTTTAACTTTTATTCTAACTGAAAGTCAATGAAATTGTGAACATTTTCCCGCCTAAATCAAGTTGGCCGAAGCCCCTGAGCCATCATGGCTTTGTAATGTAAATTTTGTGTTGTTAGGCCTACGGCTACTGTTGGCCGCCATTTTAGGTCAAGCGTTGCAATACTTTTGTACCCTAAGTGTATTTCCCCTCCTGGGCCTCCTGTGGCCTTAATAGTAATGCTACAAGCTGCAAGGATCCGCTTAATTTTTTGCACTTCACTACAGCACTGGACACAACTTTACTTTCGCAATACAGAATTTAGCTACTGTAAATATAAACAGTGGATAGAGTATAGTACAAACTTTGATATACAGGGTGGCCCAAAAAAAGGGACCCCCTTAGGCATATAATTTCTGAATAATTTTTCTCAAGGAGGAATTTTATAAAATTCATACAAGGTAATATTCAAGTCAGGTGCAATATCGTGTAGAATAGTCGTGGTGATATGAGCTTCCATCTTGGCGCAATTAGACATTAAATTTATGATGTCCCAAAATCTCCTGTTTACATTCCATCATTGCGTACTGCAATCGTGCGTGAAAGAGAATCATTAACCCAGTGCAAAATTGTCATGGCCATTAATGCATGGTCAGTCATATTAGAGGAGTGTATTGAGCAGGACTAAGGACGTATTGAACACATCACTTGACTGAAAAAATGATTTATTGATTTTTCTGTTTTGTGTTGTATGGATAAACAGTTGCATATTTTGTTACAGTGTGTTTTTGGATTGTAAAGTTTTAAAGTCAATTTATTCAGAGATACTAACCCATATCATTATGATATTTGCATGAAATATCTCACTTGAGTTGAATATCATGTAGTATTAATTTCATAGAATTCCTTCTTAAGAATAAATTATTTATAAATTATTCACCTAGGGGGTCCCTTTTTATTGGGCCACCCTGTAGTATACATAGTACTTATATAGTGTACATAGTATACCAAATTTTGTCATTGGAGTTAGGGTGTACATTGAATAAAAACTTTTGGACATTTAAACATTCAGCTACTTGACGGATTTTTTAACATAGCAAAATGTTTGCCCGTTGAATCACCGTCGATGGCAGCTAGGCGACAAGTCGAGGAAAATTACCGTTATTGCAATAAACATGACATGGTAGGAGACCTATCCCTTTCAAGACGTCAAGACCGATACAAAACCTGACTTTCGAACTCTGTACAACAGATTATTTAGGAAAATTCTTATTGCCTATAAGCACATAGTTGAGTGGCCAGGTTGTCAAAACAATGGCGGTAAATAAGTTATTGCTGGATTAAAACGTTTATATATGAAAATGAAGTAGTTAAACGTAACGGACCGTAATGAGTAATACTCACAGAGTCACTTTCTTCCGGACTTGTTAACATGACAATTGAATACACTTCATATTCCCAAATCATTCGCCAAAAATCTTCAACTGTATTCTCAAGTGGAGCTTGAGTCAATATGAAAGCTTCACGCTGCTGGTATCCCTAAATGAAATACAAAGATACTCAAAATGGACGTTTGATGAGCATCAACAAAGAACTTGAGACAAAAACAAGGACCTTAGCCGCAGTCGTTGAAGAGAGAAAACGTTGGAAGCCATGTCTGAAAACATGACATCATGCAACTTTTTGCCTAAGAGCAGAGAAATTGAACAGACATACTGGATATTCGTTAGGGTCCCTGCTTCTTTATCATGCATCTATATGCACATCTCTGAGAGGTTGGGAGGAATAAGGCAAATAAACGCTAAATGATTGGATGTAGGGATCATTAAGCACAAGTAGTCTGAGAGGACTAAATAAAACCACCAAAAGTAACACGCGACTCAAATAAAACGCTGAGCCGGACCTCCATATGAGGTAAAATCGTTGGCGAGAACAGCTTTTGCGACGAAAAGTAGCAGTCATTTGAACGAACTAACTAGCAGAAACTGTAGAATTACGCATATGGAGCAACGCAATCTTTCTCTTCGCACAGAATTTCGCCTAGTGAACATCCGGTTTAAGATCCTAACGAAATTCCAAATGCAAATACCTTCGTCTAACGTTTTAGCTTCTGGACTGAAAGGTTGGAAGATTCTATTCACACAAAGAAAACTTTAAGATGCCCCCGCCAGTTCTTAGAGCCCAATTTTAATAGATATACCTCCTCTCGTTACCTAGCATAAGAAACAAAACGTGCATGAAGTTGACGGGAGGGGGGGGTTGCTCTCCCTCAAAAGAAACGCGAATTAAAAAGTTATTTCTAAAGATGTTGTCTCATAATTTCTGTGCTGTTGACGGATTATTAGTGGCGTATAAGCACCGGTGCACCAGCATCGCTTCTACTCAATGGGATACACCCACACTTGATGAAAAGTTGATTAATCATGGGTGTACATCTTTTGAACATTATACTCCCAGTTCAGATTAATCTCGGGTTGCAACCAAACCAATCATGGGGTAATCCGTAGTCTGCAAATCCTCAAAGCAAAGCAGCCCAATGGCGGCTAGATTAGTGAGGGTGTAACCTGCTGATTAGAAGCGAAACGGGTGGGTATTAGGCGTAAAATAAATGGAGGTGTTTGAGCAAGTCTAATCTAATTCTTGTGCTAGTTTTGAAAACATTTTGAAAAGCTTGTAATATGCTATATAAAAAGTTAGATATTGCACAAAAATTTGTTCTTATGCAATGCCACACGAGAAGAATTGTTTGCCCAGCGACGCACAGGAAATTTGCACATTGTCTAACAGCATCAACAACCTAAAAACACCACCAGAACCTGAAGACGTTTACGTCATAATATTACAGTCAAAATGAACGAGAGTGAACCTTGCATCTAACACTTACATCGACAAAGTTGGCATTGATGTAGTCAGAACCTTCGACGTTTGGATATGGCCAGAGTTTCAGACGTGTTGCTTCAACTAAAAAGGAATTCAAAATGAACCTCACGGAAGATGAGAATATGGAAAATCAAGGAAACTTAAGATAAAAAAAATTCAATTGAAGTAAAAGTCCAAAAGAATAAAGCCAACGAGAGAAACATTGTCATACACGTTTTAAACTTTTGCATGTGATGATACAATTCAGTGTATCGAAAGCAAAGAACCAATGTTTGCTTTTTCGTACATATTTCAATGCTTATTCTATTGACTGTGATAATGTCTTATGATTGTCAATTCCTGACCCTCGTATCAAGGATAGAAATTTGTTCTCCAGATTTGGGGGCCAAACAAAGGAACTATTGCAAAACGTGGTGTGGCCTAACCGCAAAGAAACTCTTACAAAACCTTGCTCTTTCGAAAGAGTAACGTCGGTATCGAAAATTGTGTTCTCGATGATACGATCATCCTCATTTTCTCGACAAATTTGATGCAACTGAAAGTAGACTGAAGCAGGCACATAGACACCCTTTGCTGTCAGTTTGGCACCTGGAAGGTCAATTCTATAGCCAGCTCCTTCGACGATCTTATTCAAACATTCCAAACTCTAAAAATTAAACTTAAACAGCTGGGGCATAAAATTTTTTCGACAATTCTCGGCAGTTTGTTCACCAAAACGTCAAAAAGGCGTTTCAAACGTTCAACTGACAGAAGTACCACAAAATATTATAGGAAATGTATATTCTTTTGAGCGAGAAATGAATGCTCTATTTTAGCTCTATTTAGTTCATGTATCTGCTTGATTCGCTTATTCCTAATTATGTACCTGAAGATGAACATTGTATGTTCGAAACATGTTTTATAAATAAAAAATAGACGTTTTTCTTGTGAAATTTCTACAAATGATGACGTTAATAAGAATAATAAGAAAATTTTAAGAAACTCACTTGGCAAAACTGTAGAAAATCGATTTTTATTAGCATTAATAGGAAACAATCCAGCTTCATAAACGTGATTCTCTTCCAAATTGTAACTCAAACGATTGAATTCTTCCTCAAGATATGTCTTGTTCGTTTCTTGATTCATTACTTCCAGCTCTTTAATTCTAGCGGATAGATCTTTCACGTATATCTCAGTATCGCCACAAATGACAGATTCAAGCAATGCGTCGTATATGAATGCATATTGATACTCAGTTTGAACCATGTAATTCCTTTGACCTCTCATATGAGTAAGACAGCCATGTACATCAACAATACTTTCACTTTTTATCTGATCAAGCATTGTGTCCAGTGTTATGTATGTACCAGTTCGTCCAACACCAGCACTGCAAAAACAAATTATTATTATTATAGATTTAACACGAAAACCTTCCATAAATAGCGTATTTGCAGCTGTAGTCCGCCGGAGATCACTATGCAGAAGTTATAAAGGGAACCCCATATTTGTTGTGTTAAAAATGGCAATTTATACTTTTTGTTGTTTTAATATCCAAAGTTTGAAAAGTTTTGGGGTGAAGTCAGTAAAACTTCGAAAATTTCGATTCAATCTTGTCAACATTGGCAATTTTTGCCTAGGCATCGATACAAGATTGCGATTCTGAAAGACGCTCGGAGCAAAGAAAATTAAAGAATTATATTAATAAACAGTAATAAGTAGAATGTAGCCAAGGCCCCAAATCGAATTTCCTCGAATCTTTGACAATTGTCAAGAAAGGCACAACACCGTACGTAGCATCATTGTTTGGTTTTTATACATGTTATTCACATAGTTTTCCGCCTATTCTGGTGTGATATTTTGATGAAACTGTGACGTCACTCAGTAATTCTATTGTTTGCCAAATTGTGAATAGACAAGGCCGATACCAGGGTCGAATATGGACAGCAAAGTTTCACGTAGAGGCAGTGGCGTAACTGACGTAGGTTGGGGTTAGAGCAACTCCTAAGGGACCCCAAGTATTTGAGGCCCCAAGGGGCCCCACAAGGTTCTCTAGATATAGATTTTTTTGCATTATTTCATGTGAAAAGTTATTTAAGAGTCAACATTCCCCGGTAAACCCTTTTTCCAGAATGATACTTAACCTCTTTTAATCTTTTTCTACCTGAAAAGGTTTTGTTCCTTGTTGATCCTTCAATGTAATCGAATTTCTCTCGCTCATTTGCTTCTTTTTGTCTTTATTTCGAGAAAAATTTCCATTGTTAAAGTGCCCCCCAGCAAAATATTCCTAAGGGCCCCGAACCGTTCCGTTACGCCACTGCGAGGCCTATTCACCCTGGGGACAAAGTTGGTATGTAACACCATGTTTTTAATTTTTTTTTGTCATTTTATTTGTATGTATGGCTGTCGGCCTGTTTTAGTGTGAAATGTCAATAAAATGCAGACATCAGTTAAACATTTCTAAGCCAATAACAGGGCAACTAAACGAGTAAAACTTAATGAGCACTTGGCTAACCTGCAATGACAGATAAGTGGCGCTGAATCATTATCTTGTGAAGTGCTTCTTACACGTTGCACAAAGTGCAAAAGAGCTGTAGCATATTGTGGAACGCCATGATCAGGCCATCCTGTGAATTGGAATTGCGTTACTTTTCTTGGGATGTGTTTCTCTTTACCAGTTGCCTAAAAAGAAAAATCATGAGATCATCAACACCTCGGTTCATTCCAAGTGTTTTTGAAGGCTTGGAAGATAGGTTTTAATAAAAGATACAATTTACGAAGAGAGCTTTCGCTTTTGTGAGCCTTAACGTCTTATTAAGAAATCGCACACGCTTATTCTATAAGACTAACAAAAGCAGGAAAGACAAGTTTGAGAACTGAGCGCAATTTTTAAAAATCAAAGAAATTTAGGAGAAACGAATACAGCGTTATTTGAATCGGGCTCAAACAAATAAAGAAATCAAACACCAGATCCGGAACACACTGCAGAATATTGATAGTGGATGACAAGTCAGTGAAAACCAGAGAAGAAATAAGAAACAAAGGGGGAATAAACTGAAACTATTGACCTTTTCAAAGAGGTCTGGGTCGGCGTGACATTTTTCTGGAAAATGGTAGATATATCGAGTAAGGGAATCCTCTCCACGTGCAGCGACATAGATTGCAGCCGCTTAATGAGAGGTAGTGCAGCAGATTTTACTCATTAATAAATGGAAGAATGAATAATCTTTGACATTAAAAACAAATCAATGGAATTCCCTAGTTTCTTTTCGATATAAGATTTTTTGAATTATCTTACCATAACAACAGAAAATTGTCGAATAACATAATCTGCAAGTTCTATTTCTTCTTCAGGGGTTACTGTAATGCTTCCATATTGTTGTGCATCGCCAGTAGGCCAATATTTCTGACACTTTATCTGTTAAAAATGTTCAAATATTATCAGTAAAATCATTACGGATAAAACCATGAAGTGAACCAGAGAACTAAAAGTCTTACGGCCTAGCTAAACTAGGACTCACGTCGCGCGTGACATTGTCACTAATGACATGTCCTTTCGATGCCTCCCAGTTTAGCCGCCTCGGAAACTTTTTTGCGCATGACAAAATTTGTAGCGAAAGACCCGCAAACATTCTGCATGATAACAGAAACATTTCTTGTTTTTGCGGCCCGGAAAACATGATGCTCGCTGGACTCGCCGAATACAATGTCACACGCGACCTGTCTTCTAGTTTAGCCATAGCTTTAGGTGTAATGAATGAGCTCGTACGAAAAAGGCTGCACTATACCTCACATATTTTACTTCATGTATTTGGATATTTAGGCCTCTCTTAAACTATACTGGATAGCTTTCGGAGCGTCTTGATTTTCATACCAGATGGAGCTTTAAGTTTATATCATGCAAGAGCTGTCCGATATGACACGCTCCAAAAATAGGGTAAAGGAAAACATAAAGAAAGCTAAAATGTAAAGAGTAAAATTAATTAAAACTTCAAACATGTTCTTACTCTGCTCTTCTCGATCAAATTCGTTACCATAACGATAACATGCGAGTTTTGTTCCCACACCATTCTCCAAAAGTCACCAAAAGAGGCAGCGACTGGGCCTAAAAAATAACGAAACTAACTGTAAACTTTTGAGTGAATAGGCAAGCTACCAACATACAAGATATACAGTTGACATCCGCTATCTCGACTGCCTGCTATCTCAAACATTCGCTATCTCGAACGATTTTCCATTTCCCGTGGAGGAAAAACTGGTCTTTATCACGAACTTTATCAAATTTTCTGCTGAACAAGATAAATAGACAGGCCGAAAATATGCCAATAATTTCGTCTCGCGGGAATTGCAGCAGCAAAATCATATGCTGCCCATCTTACAGTAGATTAACCTCAGACACCACGATGGACACCACGCCAGTATCAGAGTTTTACCTTGTTTGTTGGAAGATACAGTTTGATCGATATGATTTGTTCGTTGAGAAATCGGCACAAGAGCTTAAAAAGAACTTTTTGGCAGAAAGTAGTTCTTCCCGTTCATAACTATCCTACCCACCCAGGGGAGATTCCTGTAATCTCTGCCTGTTTTTAGCGCACGGAGATGTGCTGCATCACTAGTTCAACGAGAGTAGGGATGAAATTAATCCATAAAGATGAAAGCAGATGACCCTAGACTCCCATTTTGAAAAACAACTGACTTGTTTTATGAAATCTGGGAACACTAACCTTGCATTTCAACCAGGGTTCCTTTCCTAATTTGAAAACTATACATTTTTTATATTTATATGGGGCATCCATTATTTCGAACATTTGCTATCTCGAACGAATTCCAACTTCGCTTGAGAGTTCAAGATAGCGGATGTCAACTGTACATTTCAGAACGGAAATTAAATTTATATTTTTACTGATGCAGCACTAGAACTGTTTTATTCAATGGCCAAAAGTACTTGAAAGGGAAGAAGCGCTCGCGGGAAGAAAATCTCACGCCTCGAAAAAAGCGAATTTCTTTGATATAACTCGAATGCGGCAAAAGAGAAGTTTCGCGGAAGCTAATCTTCGCGTATGGAAAGAGAGGTTTCGTGAACATCCAGCGAATTCGTCTTTTTAGTGAGATCTTAGACTTAATGCTTGAGTCGTTAGTTTTCGCTCCCCCGCCACCCCGACAACCTGCTACAGCTACCAGTTTGAGCGATCTCACTTTAGTGCTAGCCTCGGTCTAATGAGCGACAACTTGGACTCAGGTAATAAGTCTAGTAAGATCTCATAGATCTCAGGTATGATAATTAGTCTATATATCCGAATCATCCATCAAAACAAGATATGAAATTGGGACTATTAATTTTTGCGAAATAAACCTTGGCAAATTTCGGAACCAGAGTCCAGAAAAGGGTTCAACGTTCCCCCAGACAAAAATCCCCATAGCTGAAAACCTTCCTTACTTAACAATGAAAATTAGGCGCGTCTTGGGTGTGGCAAAATAGTGTCTTTTGTTCTAATTGAAATTCTTTTGGTCAATGACCGTGTGATCGTAACGTTTTCTCTGACTCTGCTTGTGATATACTTGTGATGTACTAACTTTCGCGACAATTGCATTCACGAATTCCGGTAAAAAAGTTTCTCCCCATAAAATACCCATTTATGACAAGAAATGTGGAATTTGAATTACTACTGGTAAGAGTATTGGGAATTTGTTTCAGTCGGGTTCTCATGAATATGCTACCGGAACAGACTTTCACAAAAAACGAAATATTTTCAGATGATCTAAAACTAACCTTGTGTTGCAATGAACTTCTTCTTTCTATTGTAACCCTAGAAAGAAAAACATTAAAATCAAGCAATCGTGAATTTTTCAGTTCAAATGTATTCAGTTCAATAATGTTCGATATTTTCAATCTGGTGTGTACAAGGGGAGTTCTACACAAGGCAAGGTTAAGCGGTGAGCAAGCTGAACTCCTAATCGTATGTCATGGGTTTATGAACTCTGTCAAATGTCTTTAAGGTGAATATGGTGGCTAGCTGTCTCTTATGCCAGCAAGGGAAACTGCCTGATCATGATAATACGGTCACTTTACTCAGGAAGCCGGAGAGCCACGATTAGATTCGCAAAGCCAAAGTAAAGGCAAGATTAGTTTATTTGAAATGGAAAGTCAAGTCGCCCTGCGTCAAGTCGAAAAAATTCATGTCATGTAAGTCAAGGTGAGCTGGCAATCACATCAAATCAGATCAAATCAAATCAAACCAGATTAAGATCAGATCAAATCAGATTAGATCAGATCAGATCAAATCAGATCAGATCAAATCAGATCAAATGAAATCAAACCAGATTAAGATCAGATCAAATCAGATTAGATCAGATCAGATCAAATCAGATCAAATCAGATTAGATCAGATCAGATCAAATCAAATAAAATCAAATCAAATCAGATCAAATCAGATCAGATAAGATCACATCACATCACATCAAAATCAAATAAAACCAAATCAAATCACACCAAATAAAATAAAATCGAATCGAATCAAATCAAATCAAACCAAATCACTTACATCAATAAAATTGGCATTTATGTAGTCGGAACCAGGAATGTTCTCAATATAACTCAGGATGACTCGACTGTGATCATCTGAAATAGATATGAGAGTAATTATTATTACAGTATTACTGAATGAATGGACTAAGTTAACAAAATCTAAACAATGGAAAATATTATGAATAGCTCACATGCGACAATATTTGCATAGCGATTTTTGCATTTGTTTTCTGCTCTGTCACTTATTTCCCATGTAACCTCTGTATCACGTCTGATGCTCTGGAAGAAATGAGAAACAAGAAATTCTTAACCATAATCCTACGAGGCATCTTTCATCTGACAAAGACGGGGAAGGGATGATTTCCAAAAACTATCTTCCTGTAAGGCTAGAGCAGTGGAACTCGGCAAAGACATCGACCAATGTATTGTCATGTAAAACATATTTTCCAAAACAATACGAAATTTTCTGTACATTTTGTCATAACGTAACCAATTTCTATTAGTTATATTACAAAGAATCAGTGATTTCTCATACGATTCGCAGGTCTAAATAAGCAAATATATTTGGTTTTGGCATGACCGCTTTCCACATAGAATAATATCACGTAAACTACTGTTATTATTTTGAAAATATTTCGCACACTTTATAGCCAATACATTAGGATACAAAAGAGTGAGTTCGAAAGCTTAAATCCATGCAGTAACAGAACATGTTTGATAAAACAGTAAAGGAGGGAGGGAGTCCCCGATAGGATTGCGTTAAATCCGGCAGATAACGCGATGGATGGACTCACGGATTCAATGAAATGGCGCATTATAAAAAAAGTCGCTTTAGAAAGTCAAAGGTTCTTAGCTTTAGCCTCGAGTTTAATGCGATAACAATGACTGCTTTAAAGTTTTCTGAGGCTATACTAGGGGAGTATAGCCTCAGAATATCCATAATCCCACTTTCTAAACATATACTTTATCCCCTGTAGGTTTTTTCCTTTTTATCCCAGAATTTCACAAAAATATCCTGTGTACCCTTTTTTGTCTAGAGGTATCCCTTGTCCCCTTGATATTTTCCGCAAATATTCCATATCCCTTAAAACCCTAATGGGGCCTTTTTCTAGAGTCAATTTAAGAATACATAGTATACAATTTAATACAATTATTCCATTTCGAAGCAAAAGATGAATTAATATAAATATAAATTGATTCAAACCTTGAATTCTTGTATAAATCCAGCATCTTTATTTAAGTGAAGGCGATCGCAAACTTCTTTTAACTCACTTAATCTAATTGGCCGACTTGAAATAAAACATCTTTGTGAAGCTAAATTTTCTTCAACATGATTTTCTAAAATAGTAATCAGTTACAAGTTAAAAAAGTTTATAATACACACTACAGTAAAAACCCTCGCATAAGGGCCGAAGTTTTAATCTCAGTCTATTAAGATTCTTATGTAATGCGACAGCTACACCCAGTAATCAGGGTATAGGTTTTTAAACAGAGCATAAGCAACTTCGAGAAAACAGGGAAAGCCTAAAGTTGAGCAGTGGTGAATAAATAGGAAGCTCAGGATACATGGAACAGGAAGATCATCATGTAGAATAGTTAAAAAGCTGTGTCTAGTGCCATATGCATTTTTCGTCCAAGCTTACCAACTATCAAAGATTCAAAGATTTGTATCCAATGTTTTTGGGGTTTAAAAAGAAGTATTTAGGAACAAAGACTGCATTTATTTCTCAATGAATGAAACTATTTAGGAAGTCCAATTGTTCTATCTGTTGGGTACATATATATAAGTTCAGATTGTAGTATCTTTTAATAAATGAAGGTTTATTCTCGTGTATTTTCGCAATACACATTGTGACGTGAGAATTTCCATTTCTGCAGACTAGTGGTAGACAGAATTGTTTCGCTTTACAGAGGGAAAAATATGGAACGGTTTCGATAAAATACCAAAGTGAAGCAGGTAAAGACTCTTCAAGCTTCGGTCGCAAACTTTAGAAAGAGCTACTAACATCTTAAGCGTAGCATTTTTTGTCATGTATTTTTGTTTTTATCGTACCGAACTGTGTCATTAGCAGTCATCTACTTAATTGCTAGATATACTTGATAACATTAGCTTGTAATTAATTCTACTCCTTGGATGTTTTCCTTCTTTACATGGGCCCAGGTAAAACAGCATCACGTTAAATAGTCATTGACTACTACCATGTATAAATAATAAAAAATAAATGAATGAATGAATGAATGAATGAACGAATGAACGAAGGATAAATAAATGAACCAACGAATGAAGGATAATCAAGTTGATAAATGAGAATTGAACAAACCATGTGGCATGCGCACGTTTCCATTTGTTGTGACAACATCTGGAACAGGTTCATCATTGGCTGGAGTCAATAACCTTGCTTCAGGAGATGTGATTGTATCAAATTGCTGATTATCAAGAATACTTGCTGCTTTCTTTTGTAAACGTTGTTTTCTTAAAAAAAAAAACAAAGCTCAGAATAATTATTAGTTCCACTTACACGTTGTAACTACCTAATGGAAACAATATTATTAGCTATATATACATCTTACTGTAGTGATCTATAAAGCATTTCTAAAAAAATAGAAACGATATGTACAATCTTTCCATCATCCATCGCTTAATATTCCATGCAGCTTCTATTCAGAACCACATATTGTATATATATAGTTTACTTGGATCACAAGCCACCTTCTTTCATACACTTAACATCCCCTCTAATAAATGTCCCCTTGAATAAAAGCCTCTTCAAACAGGCATCGTTAATTTATATAATGAACGCTCTTTGAAACGCATCCTTTCAACAAATGCTCTTCAAAAAGGGTTCGTTAATGGTGAAATTGTGTTTTAGCGCCAGTCGCTAGGATCTCAGTTGTAGGTTAACTAATCGAGACCTCGACCCTGGCTGTGACGCTACCGTGGCAGGGCTCGAACCCTGACCACACTGAGCTCTTGACACCACGAGTCAGCTGGATTACACCACGACGCCACAGCACCTTCAATTCATATCAGTGAACGTTTTCAGTGTATAACTCAGGGGCTGATTATATGGGAGTTTTCAACCCTGGCTGATATTTCAGCACGGTTAGCCGAGTTAAAATTGGCATGCAGTTACATGAAATGGGAATAAAAAATGCAGATTACTCACCTAGCAATGAAGAGAATCAAAATTATCAATAACACCAAAATGACAAGAAAGGAAAAGATTCCACCGATTATTGGCCCAGCAGATATTTCGTCATCAGGCTGAGAACGAGGCTCTAAAAGATATGGAATAATTAATACCTTGAAGTGCAGATTATGCAAGCATAAATTAGATAGGTTTCAAAGATGCTAAATTATGAAGAACGCATACTAACGTGCAACATAGGCAGCAATTGTGGATGTTTCAAGAGGAACCGTCCGAGCTCCACCACCGGCTGACGTAAATGCTAAACAGACAAAGCAATTTCACTTGAAATGAGTTCGATACAACACGAACTACATATAAACTCAATGTTTTTTTATAAGAACACTGAAATTGAAGAAAGCCATGCAATGTTCTTAATTTTTCCGATTTGAAGGCTCAAAATGTTCTTAACATGTTCTTAATTTTCTTGCTTTTAAAAAGCTGTTGTTCTTCAAATTAGGTGGTAATTGCTACGAAAAGGGACGCACATGTAAAAATGTCACATATAGTCACAATGATTGATAGTTCACCTGTTTTCTAGAGTTGAGAACAGGACAGCGCCATTTAAGAAAGCAAATTCTAATTTGTTTCTAGCTTCACAAAGCCTTGTAATGTTCTTAGCATGTTCTTAACTTTTCAGCCTCTGAAGCCTTATGTTCTTATATACTTTGTTCTTATAAAAAAAAACGTGTATCGTCCATTGGGTGTCTAAAAAGTCTAATATTTAAGACATTTTTTTCACCTTATTAGACAATCAGCAAGTCTAATAAGACACACAGCAGCAAAATTCGAGCAGCGTCTAAAATAATTTGACGCATTTAAGACCTGTGAGAGTTAGATCAAATTAGATGCAGTTAGACGTTTTTAGACCATTGCGGTGAATATCTCCAATAATACTAATTTCT